>CAUYSK010111169.1:0-22191 GCA_963575035.1 Avahi laniger
TAGCTCACAGCAACCTCAAACTCTTGGGCTCAAGCAATCCTTCTGCCTCAGCCTCCCGAGTAGCTGGGACTACAGGCATGCACCACCATGCCGGGCTAATTTTTTCTATATATTTTTAGTTGTCCAATTAATTTCTTTCTATTTTTAGTAGAGACGGGGTCTCGCTCTTGCTCAGGCTGGTTTCGAACTCCTGAGCTCAAACAATCTGCCCGTCTTGGCCCCCCAGAATGCTAGGATTACAGGCATGAGAGCTAGTTTTTTTGAAAAGGTAAATAAAATCAACAAAACCTTAACTAGACTAACTAATTAGAAAAGAGAGAGGCATTAAATAAATAAAATCCAAAATATAAGAGAAGAAATTATAACTGATATCATAGAAATAAAAAGGGTCATAAGAAATTACTGTGAACAATTATATGCCAAAAATTGGGCAACCCAGGAGAATTAGATAAATTCCTAGACACATGCAATCTACCAAGACTGAATCATGAAGAATTAGAAAATCAAACAGATCAGTAATAACAAGTAAAGCAATCGAATCAATAATAAAAAAAACCTCTCATCAAGGAAAAGCTCAGGAATCTGATGGCTTCACCGATGAACTCTATCAAATATTTAAAGAAGAAATAATACCAATCGTTCTCAAACTCTTCCAAAAAAAATTGAAGAGGAGGGAACACTTCCAGGCTCTTTTATTGAGCCCAGCATTACCCTAATATGAAAGCTGGACAAGGACATTGTAAGAAAAGAAAATTACAGGCCAATATCTCTGATGAATATAGATGCAAAACTCTTCCATAAAATATAAGCAATCCAAATCAAATAGCACATTGAAGGAATCATTCACCATGATCAAGTGGGGTTCATTCCAGGGATGCAAGGATGGTTCAACATATGCAAATCTATAAATGTGATGCATCACATCAACAGAATGAAGGACAAAAGCTATATGATCATCTTAATATTTGATGCAGAAGGCATTTGATAAAATTCAGCATCACTCATGATAAAAACTGTCAAAAAGTCAGGTATAGAAGGAATGTACCTTAACACAATAAGGCCATATATGACAAACCCACAACCAACATCATATGAATAGGGGAAAGTTGAAACCTTTTCCTCTAAGATTTGGAAGATGACAAGGATGCTCACTTTCAGAACTTTTATTCAACATGTTATTGGAAGTTTTAGCCAAAGGAATTAGGCAAGAGAAGGAAAAAGAAATAAAGAGCATCCAAATTGCAAAGGAGAGAGTTAAATTGTCACTGTTTGCGGATGACATGATCTTACATATAGAAAACCCAAAAAGTTCCACCAAAAAACTCTTAGAACTGATAAACAAATTCAGTAAAGTTGCAGAATACAAAATTGCCTTACAAAAATCAGTAGTGTTTCCATATACCAACAATGAACTAGCAGAAAAATAAATCAAGTAAGCAATCCCAGTTATAGTAGTGACACACACACACACACACACACACCCCCTACAAAAATATTTAACCAAAGAATTGAAAGATCTCCACAAGGAAAATTATAAAACACTGATGAAAAAGTTCGAAGAGAACACAGAAAAGATGGAAAGACATTCCATGTTCATGGATTAGAAGAATTAATATTGTGAAAGTGACCATACTACCAAAAGTGATCTATAGATTCAATGCAATCCCTATCAAAATACCAACAACATTTTCTACAGAAATAGAAAAAACAATCCTCAAATTTGTATGGAACTACAAAAGACCCCAAATAGTCAAAGTAATCCTGAGCAAAAAGAACAAAGCTGGAGGCATTGTGTTACTAAACTTCAAAATATACGACAAAGCTGTACTAACCAAAACAGCATGGTACTGGCATAAAAACCAATGCATAGACCAATGGAACAGAATAGAGAACCCAAAAGTAAAAGCCATGTATTTACAACCAACTGAGTTTTGACAAAGGCCCCAAGAACATTCATTGGGAAAGTGACAATTTCTCCAATAAACGGTGCTGGGAAAACTGGATATTCATATGCAGGAAAATGAACTAAACCCCTATCTCTTGTCATACAAAATTTAAGTAAAAATGGGTTAAAGCCTTAAGTGTAAGGCCCAAAATGTAAAACTACTAGAGGAAAAGAGGGGAAACACTTCAGGACATTGGTCTAGACAAAGATTTTATGGAGATGGCCTCAAAGACACAAGCAACAGAAGCAAAAATAGACAAATGGGATTATATCAAACTGAAACTTCTGCACAACAAAGGAAACAATTGACAGAGTGAAGAGACAACCTGCAGAATGGGAGAAAATATTTGCAAACAATTCATCTGTCAAGGGATTAATATCCAGAATATACAAGGAACTCAAACAACTCAACAGTGAACATACAAATAATTTGATTAAAAATGTGCAAATAAACTGAAAAGACAGCTTTCAAAAGAAGGAATACAAATGGCCAACAAGTATATGAAAAAATGCTCAACATCACTAATCATCAGGGAAATACAAATCAAAACCACAATGAGATATCACCCCAGTTAGAATGGCTTTTATAAAAAATACAAAAATAACAAATACTGGCAAGGATGCAGATAAAGGGAAACTCTTATACACTGTTGATGGGAATGTAAATTAGTACAGCTATTATGGAAAACATTATGGAGTTTTCTACTAAAAGTAGAGCAACCATATGATCCAGCAACCCCACTACTAGGTATTTATCCATAGGAAAGGAAATCAGTATATCAAAGGGATACCTGCACTCCCATGTTTATTGCAGCACTATTCACAACAGCAAAGATATGGAATCAACCTAAGTGTCCATCAGCATATGAGTGGATAAAGAAAATTTGGTATATGTACAAATTGGAATACTATTTTACCACAAAAAAAGAAGGAAATTCTGTCATTTACAGCAACATGGCTGAGCTTGGAGGATACTATGTTAAGTAAGTCAGGCACAGAAAGGTAAATACTGCATGTTCTCACTCATATGTGGAAGCTAAAAAAGTTGATCTTATAGAAGTAGAGAGTAGAATAATGGTTACTAGATATGGGGAAGGTTAGGGAGGAGAGGGGCATAGACAAGTTGATAAACAAATACAAAAGTACAGCCAGATAGCACAAGAAATTTCTAGTGTTGGTAGAGTTTGGATGTTTGTCCCCTCCAAAACTCATGTTAAAATTTGATCTCCAATATTGGAGGTGGGGCCAAATAGGAAGTGTTTGGGTCAGGGCACCTGATCCCTCATGAATGGCAGGGCACCCTCCCTGCAGTAATGAGTAAGTTCTTACTCTATTAGTTCATGTGTGAGCTGATTTGTTTAAGAGAGCCTGGAACTTCTGCCTCTCTCTCTTGCTCACCCTCTCACCATGTGACATGCCTTCCCTTCATCTTCTGCCTTGATTGGAAACTCCCTGAGGCCCTCATCAGAAGCACATGTTGGTACCATGCTTCTTGTACAGCCTGCAGAACCATGAGCCGAATAAACCTCTTGTCTTTATAAATTACCTTGCCTCAGGTATTCCTTTATACCAATGCAAAATGGACTAAGACAAATGTTCTATAGCACTATAAGATGATTACGATTAACAACAATTTATTGTATATTTTCATATAGCTAGAAGAGTGGATTTTGAATGTTCCCAATAAAGAGAAATGACAAATGTTTGAGGATATGCTAATTACCTTGACTTGTTCATTAGACTTGTATACGCACATTGAAATATCACACTGTACCCCATAAATCTGTACAATTATGTGTCAATTTAAAATAGTAATAAGGAAGAAAAGCCAATATGAGGTCATCATCTGGGACCATGAAGACAACAGCCACATCCTAAGTGTAGGAGAGTAGAAAACTGGAAAGAGCCTAGTCCTCTCCAGTCTTTTACATGAGAAAGAAATAGTCTCCAACTTGTTTAAGCCTAAATAAATAAGTAAATAAATAAAACACATATAGAACTAACAGTTCAATACTATGAGTTGAGCTGTTACATGTGTCTGGGATTTATACTGTGAGCCACCTCATTTAGAGATACCTGGGACTTTTCTCTTTGATCTCATTACTAGCGGGGATTCCTCAACAATTATGTGAAGACTAAGCTTGTGTAGATAAGAACAATAGAATCTCAGCAAATAAGCAAGATGCCGTGAATGCAATATCACCTGAGAAGATAACACAGTCTTCCTCA
This sequence comes from Avahi laniger, assembly GCA_963575035.1. NCBI lineage: Eukaryota > Metazoa > Chordata > Mammalia > Primates > Indriidae > Avahi > Avahi laniger. The sequence goes on from CAUYSK010111169.1 coordinate 4,175, forward strand.
GAAACCTACAAGCAGGGGACAGAGGGCAAGCCTTCAAATAGGCCACTGTGAAGCTGCCTAGAATTGTCCCTGCTGGTGGTCTCTGGTCTGACTCTGCCATTGTCCATGAGTGTGGCTTTGAGCAAGTCAAAGTCCACTGGCCTGTAATCTCTCAGCAGATATTACTTACTGAGCACCTCCTGCACCCCAGGAACTGTTCTAGGTATTGAGGATAGAGCATTGAGTGGGCAGTGAACAAAACAAACAAAATCCCTGTTCTCTTGGAGAGAAACTTCTGTGGGAAGAGACAGACAAGAAAAAAAAGAAGTGGGAAAAGCCACCATATGTTATGTGTCAATAAATGTTAAGTAGTTGGGGCAGAAAAGCAGATAGGAGAGTGTTGGTGTGGAGTGAATAAGGTAGTCAGCTAAGGCCTCCATGGGAGGCCAAAAAGGAAAAGTAATGAGAACTGCTCTAGATTAAGAGACCTCTGAAACATATCAGTCAAATGCAAAACGTAAATCTTTTATTAGATTCTGGATTTTAAAAATACAGACTTAAAAACATTTTTTTGTGTGAAAACTTGGGAAATTTGAATATAGGTAGCATATTAGATATAAAATTATTGTAAATTTTTCACATAAGGAGATGGTATTGTGATTTTGCAGAGGATATCCTTTTCTTAAGTTCATGCTGAAAATTTTGGAATTGAAGTGATTTATTGTCTATAATTTACTTTCAGGTGGTTCAGCATATATACATGTATAGAGAGAAAGATATAAGGAAAATGTGGCAAACTTTAAAAATTGGTAAATATAGATGAGGGCATAAGGGTATTATTTATAGTTAGTATTCTTTCAAACTTTTTGTACATTTGAAATTTTTTCAAAATAAAAAATTGGCAGGAAAAAAGGAATTTAGGAATGTTCATGTCTCTCTGAGCTTTTGTCACCAGGTGGTGCTAATGCTTTTCAAATAAAGCTAAATTAACAGGCAAAAAATATATGTTATTCTTTTTTCTTTTTATTACGATGGAATATATTGAGTATCGACAAAGTATACGTTGACAATTACATGCTAATTTAGGAGAAATTTGGGTGGAGGGAACACTAAGATTTTAAATCAAGCTTTTCAAATTTGCCAGTTTTCACTCTTGCTTGCATTATTATATTCTACCCAATTTGAAGAGTTTCAGCTATACATTTTCTGTATCAATTTGCTTCTCTCCTGACCCTCCCCATTCTCAGACCTTTATTTCCTTCTCACAAAAGAACTTCTATGATAATTCCCTACACCAAATGCCACTGTAATCCACATTGCTGACAGCGTAAACTTCCTGTAGCAATTCTCTCCTCTTCTTCAGCTCCCTATATCCCTCCAGATAATTTCCACTCCTTAGCAAAGTGTTTCCAGTTTGATACCAATCTACTTTCGCCAGTGTATCCACTAATATTGCCTGGGATTAAACCTATTCCAGAGACACCTCGATTGCTGTCTTGTTTTATTTTGTTTTGTTTTGTTTCAAATAAATGTCATATACTTTCTTGCCCTGGAGTATTTTGCTTTGTATGTCTCTGTACCCCCAATGTCCTTTTTTACCTACTGCCAGTCAAAATCTGACCTTGCCCATTATCAAAGCTTAGAATAAATATAATTTTCTTTATGAAAATTTCTCCACACACCTTACTTAGAAATATTCTTCTTTCTACAGTACTTTTTAGTTTTCTTATTGAACTAATAACATTTTCTATTACAAAATAATGTATGTACACTAAATTATAAACATTTTCAAGGTAAGTAGTTTATTTTTATAGTCTCCAGATCGTGTTTAATACTATGTGGCATTTGCTAAAAGTCAGTGGAATTGAATTTTAGTATTATTCAAAGCTGATTTTTGTAGTGATGAAAGTACTGACCAATCACCACCAATTGCCGGCCCTGCTCTGGCTGTTAATTTCACAGGTAAGCAATGAGGGCCCACCATAGTGAGAACTCAACCTGGATGAAGGATGTTCATGGCTTAGGAGCCCCCACTTACCAAAAGATTCACCAATTTGAAGTAAAATTCTCATTCAATTTGACACTGTCAAAACCCTTAAATTTTTGCATGTCGTTTGAGCCATATATCCTAGTTCTAGGTAAGAACATGTTAAGAATACTCAATGATTTGCTTTAGGAATGTTTGCGAGGATATGTTTATAAAAGCTAAAAATTGGAAGGAGCCTAACTAACCAACAATACAGGGTTGGTTAAAGAAATTCTAATATACCCATAGAATGGATTATTATGGCACCGTTAAAAATGGTGCTAGAGAATAACATTTAGTGCCATAGAAAGAGGCCCCCAATATATTATTACATGAAAAAAATACAGAATATTGTTAACATCATAATGCCTTTTAATGGAAGAAAAATGTATTTGCATAGATAAAAGACTAAAAGTGATGGCAGACATATTTCTAGACTTGGAGATTGACTATTTTAAATTTTCTCGGTTGCTACCTTGTTTTTCCCTTAAGTTTTAACTCTGAGCATCTATATTAAGCAAACAATAAGAAAAGTTATTTTTAAGAAAAAAATTATATCCATAAAATCACTCTATTGTGTACATTCAGCAATGAAGGAAGGAATTCCAGGCTCTAACATTAGGCCTTGGGCCTAACATAGAAACACGGGACAGGAAAGACCAAATGATAACACAAGAGAAGACAGTATTAGAGGTCAGAAAAGGTGAATAACCCAGACAGAAAAATAGGAGGGTTAAGGAGTGGTGTTACCATGCTCAGGAAAGAGGGAGGCAGGAATACAAGTAGGGGAGCCATAGGAATCAAGTATGTACCAGGATTGTAATGAAATAGAAAAGTAACTACACTTAGAAATCTAGGTCCAATATTTAGTATTATTGCTTACTAGATAGGTGATCTTGGGTAAATCATTTACATTTTCAAGGGTCAGAAAAATACCTTGAAGGTGTTTTTATTTTCATTTTACAAGTGAGTCAAGTAGCACTGAGAAAATATAAATGAGGTCATATACATGTAAGCTAGGGGTTCTCAACCTTGACACTATTGTCATTTTGAACCAGACACGTCTTTGTTATGGGGGCTGAACAAACATATTAGTATAAGATAATAAGTGATGATGTCAATTTTAATAAAGAGGGAGTTGCCTAGTGAGAAAGAAAGCAGATGAGAAGCATTTGTAGTTTATTAAGAAACTAAAATTTTACCATTTTAAATAAAATCTCCCTAAATATTCAGTATGTATCTCACAAAGGGGTGTTTTCCCTTGGAGAACTATAATACAATACCCACAGTTGGCAGGTGTATGCCCCAAATCTAAGCAAGTCAAGTCAAGCCACCAGAAGCAGAACATCTCCTGTGATTAATTTTAAGCTCCATCTTTGTCAGAAAGGAGTCTCTCATATTTTCCTGCCCAGATATGTATAAGAGGATAAGTCATTGTCCCTGATTTGGAGAAGGAGTGAAAAGAGTAGGGAAAGGAGGTTCCGACCCTGATGGAGCTATTATTGGATAGGGAGGACTCTAACTCTTCAAATCATGATGGCGTGTTATAGCCCCCCAAATTTGGAGTATGTGTTGTTTGCATTAATCCCATTTATTATAATAGAACTGTCATTTATTATTGCTTCCACAATTCACCTCAAATTTATTTCAAAGTGGATATATCAATTTAATAAAAGTATAAGTAAAAATTTAATGCTTAACTTGAGGATTTTATTGAAAGAAAGTTTTTAATATGCAATTGAAACACTTGCATAATTTTATTGATTAGAAAACACAGTAAACAAAAACAACAATAAAAAAGAAAATAGAATTCATGTGTAATTCTACCATCCAGGTGGACCCAGTATTAAAATTTTGGTGTGTACCATTTCACAGTTCTTAAATCAATGATTCTGAACTCAACCTGTATATTAGATTCACCTGAGGAGCTTTTAAAATAAAACCATGACCAGTCTCATCCAAGAACAGTTAAACCAGAATCCCTTGGAGTGGAGCAGGCCTGGGTAATTTTTTTAAGTTTTGCAGGTGATTTTAACATGCAGACAGGACTGAGAACGCCTGTCTAAAATGACTGACAAATTAGTCCAATTGTCTCCAGCTGAAGCAGCTAGGTTACACACACTAGGCCAAAATAAAAGATGCTGGTGCCTACAGCTAAGTGGTACTTTGGCTTCAGTTGACATTGGCAACTAGGAAATGAGAGTGGTAGAGAGGCCACTTGGCATGCGGCAACCCTGAGTGGCCTGGCACTGTCTAAGCCACAGCACTGTTGCCTGAGGTAAGCAGGAATCAGTAATTTGGGCAATAGTTGCTGTAGATATTTTGCAAACAGCAGGCTGTCAACCAACCACACAAGCTGAAGCTGCCAGTTGCTCCCTAGTTTAAATGGCAACAATGCTAGAATTTATTACCAGAATGTCACCTTTGAATATACAAATTTCGATGGCATGATAGGCTTTGTTAAAAGGCTCCCGGGTGAGCTAAGTAGTGAGTATGTGTGGAGGGTGCAAGTTACTTTTGCCCTGGCCCCAATATAGTGGGCTCAAAATGGGTTCTGGGGGACCATTTGTATAAAGGGTAAGGGAAGCAGTATGGAGGAACCACACTGTAAGATCAGATTGAGAGAAGTTTCAGTCACCCAAGAAACCCTGTCCATCAGCTGTTGCCTGTGGAAAGAGGAGACAGTGGCAGGGAGGCAGATTGGTTGCTCCGTTGAGGTCTCATGAGCTGCCTTTACCACAGTGGGATCTGCTGTCAACTTTGTATAGCCCAGAGACAGGCTCTCTCGAGTGGACAATCAGCTCTCAGGACAGCTACACACAATAATGCTAAAGTATTATTCAGAGGAGGAAAGTGCTCACCAATGAATAATTTATGTTCATTACCCAAAGACTACATCCTTCCTAAAAAGGGAAACTAGAGATAATGGGTGAAGGTTTATTAAAATGTCAGTGTGTTAGGTGCTTTACATTTTAGTATTTTATTTACAGAAGAGAAAACCAAGGCATAGAGAGCACACACAAGTTCCCGAAGCTGGTCAGCGTGGCAAGGGCAAGATTCAAACCTTGGTCCCTCTGCCTCCAGAATCGTGCTTTCTATACCAGCTAGCCTTCCCAGGAGATAGAACAAGCATCTGGAAGGCTGCACAGGGGACTGAGTAAAGGGAAAGGAATGATCCTGACAGAAATATCAGAAAGGCCATAAGAATGCTTGCACTATAACTGTTCCATAATGGGATAATAACAGTACCCACATGACGGTGCTAGGGGGTGAGAAAAGATTTATTATAGATAAAGAACTTAAAAGAGTGCCTGCAATGGTCATATTGATAGGGAACTTACTGTCCACCAAAACCTTTGGATTGTTACAAAGCCATTATGATAGGCTGAAATTGGGCCACTGTAGTTTTACCTGGAAGTGTTCTCACCTGAAAATAGAATAAATTTTCAGCGAGGCACATTTCAGTTCAACTTAATGAAGTAGTTGCCAACATTTAGAGCTATTTAGAAGAAAGAGACTGCCTCAGGAGGGGCATTTTAAGAATAGACTTTATTTTTTATAGCAAAATTAAGAGGAAGATACAGAGAGTTTCCATTTACTCTCTACCCTGGACACATTCTCAGCTTCCCCCGTTATCAACATCCCCACCAGAGTGGTACATTTGCTACAATTGATGTACCTACATTGACACATCATCACTACCCAAGGCCATAGTTTACATTAGGGTTCACTCTTGGTGTTATATATTCTATGGGTTTGGCTAAATGTACTATGACATGTATCCACCAGAACAGTATCACAGAGAGTAGTTTTACTGCCCTAGAAATTCTCCGTGAGGTGTGGTGATTTTCACAAGTAACACTTTATCCAGAGAGTCCACTGGATAAAATCTGCAATTGCAGATTTCAGAGCTTATCTGTGCTACAAGTGGACTCTGAAATTCATTCAGAAAGCACATGAACCAAAGCATATTAAACTTTGATTTTGTACCTACAGCAGCACTGTTATTGACAAACCCAACCTCAAATTACAGATTTACATCAGAACATGAAAACATAATCTTGCACTTAATTCCACAAAGGAATTAATATTCCCACAACTCTCAGATTAAATTTGACTCTATAACAGAATTGGGAACCACTCTCCTTTGTTACTCTTGAATTGATCAATATTTGTGGTGAAATTTAAATTATGACACTGACAATCAAAACTAGCCTACCAGAGACCCCTCAAAATATTTTTCCTGTAATGAGGAGACATTGAAAATAAGACAAAGCAACAATGCTACAGTTTTGTTAAACTTTTCTAAGCTTTGAGTGAAAGAAATACGCTTGCTGTTGAGTGAGATTCTCACCATGGGTTTCCTAAGTGTGAAAGGTTTTGACATATTTTGGACTAATGGAAAACAACTATGCTTTACAATAGACTTTAAGAGGGAGTTGATATGTGCTGATCAGTTTTGAATTGATTTACAATTCATGAAGCCCTTAGATGACAGAAAAGAATGACTACTGAATGAGACAGCCTGGTGAAGGTCACAGGGATAATCAATAGAGGTCGACAGCACTTTAAGGCTGGGAATGGAGCCTGGCAGGACCCCACTGCTCCTGCTGCAGTGGCCATTTAGTCACAGGGAAAGGCCAACACTTCCTAAATGGTATTTTCATGTCCTTCAAGATACTATCTGTGTTGTATAATTAAGCAGTTTATTCTTAGAGGATATTATTCAGGCTCGCTTAGTTCTAGGGTCAAACTATTGTAATATTTAGGAACCATGTAGAAATTTACAGTGGAAAATTAGAAGTGGTGTGGTATAGGCTAACGTTATAATATATTGTGGGGACTTTTTTTCTTTAAAAAAAATGTTTAGGTCCTTCACTTTTAGATGAGTTTACCAGCTTTGAAGGGGTAGTTTCTTTGGGTCATTTAAACTCAGGACTGGCTTTCCTTATCTTCCTCTTAAAACCACTTCTCTTTTCTCAGCAAAGGTTGGCATCATCTCTTCAAACCAGCCAGGCTCGAACCTGAGTCTCAGAACCATAGTGTCTCAGGATTGGAAGGAACCTTAAAGGGTACTTACTCCAATCACCTATTTGATGCTAGAACCCTTAGCCATCATTATAAGTTGTGATTCTCCAAGTATTTGAGCACTTTCTCAAATATCGGGCTCTACACTCATTGTACGAATAATAATTTCTGCTGGATATTGAGCAACTTCTGGAAAGAAGATTTGGTCATAACAGAGCATAGTCTGGCCTAGTGGAGGAGATAGCTGAGAACATTTTAATATGATATATGCTGCAATGAGTGCTTTGTAGAAGTAATGCAGAGGAGGAGAGAGGGGATAGAGGAAGGGTGCCTGGCTCAAGAGGGCTCCAGGGAGGGGAAGTTGGAGCCCACTCTCTAGAGGAGGGAACACTAGAACTGAATCTTGAAGGATGAATAGGAGTGATCCAGGTAACGGACAAATGTATGTTCCAGGCAAGGAAATTACAAAGGAAAAATCCCAGAGGAACTGCATATATATTTCTATATTATGGTTTTCTCATCTGTAATAGTATTTATTTTATAGAAGTGTTATGTGGAATAAATGAGAAAATATTTATGTTTGTAATGGACATAGTAAATGCCAACCAAATTATTATATCATTACTGTAATATTATTATTACAACTTTTAAAATAAATCAGTGCAAAGATAAGCAAAATAAATTTATTGCAACCAGATAGACCCCTCAGACCCACAATTGTTGCCTGATAAATATACTACAATATTTGTACAAGGAAGGTCCAATCTGTAACTATCTTAGAACCTAATGTTACTAGGTCCTTAAATTACAGCAACTCCCCTTTCTTGCTGACATTCCGTATTCATCAAGAACCATGTTGATTTGACTTCCCTTGGGGCCAAGTCAGGTCAAAATGAGTCTCTAGTTGCTCCACAACTCTCCTTCCTCGTTGTAAAATAATCTACCACTCTGGTAATTAAGATCAATCTCTTCTCAGTTTTGTAATAACACTTACATAGCATGAACTATGTGCCAAACACTGATCTTAACACTATTCAAATACTAACTCATTTAATTCTCGTAACAATCCAAGAAGTAGCTATTAGTATCATCATCATTCTTAAAATGCCAAAACTGAGACACAGGTTAAGTAACTTGCAGCTCAACAAAGTTAGAGCCCAGAGTCAAACTGAAGTAGGTTGACTCCAGAGTTCCTGTTCTTAACCCGCATATATGTAGCATCCCTGAAGCCAGGCAACTCTGGGACGAACAGGACTGACTTCTGAGTTCACAGACCAGGGACAGACCCTGATTTATGGTAAATGTAGTAAGATAAATGCCAGTTTTCCAGCCTTATCTGGGTGCCTTTAGGAGATGGTCTTCTGAAGTACCTGGATATCAGCCTTGCATTTGGAGTTTAGACCTCCCAGTCCTTCCCCAGTAGACTAAAGAAAGTGGTGAGTCATCTTTTGCTTTGAAGAAATCCAACAAAATGGCTTTCACTGAGATTTTAGATTGCCCAGTATTTGATCCAAAGTTTTCCCTAATCTGAACTGAAAGGGCCCTCAAGTCTGAAAAAAAATCTGAGCCCTACAGCAGAGCAGTTCTTCTGCTATATTCTGAATGGGTTTGGAAGTGGTTCCTCCATTTCCATGAAGATTCTCATGGTCTGAGTTTATCTCTGATGAAAACAGAGGTGGCCAGCAGCCACCAGTGCAGTCTCTCTGGGAGAACTGTGCACAGAAGCCTAATTCCAGGAGAGTACACATTGCCCATTCGTGAGTAGCTTTGACCCCAAATCCTGTGTGACACCCTGGCCTTCCTGAACTAGGCTGAACTATGAGTGAACCAGTTTATTCCACATAACACTTCTATAAAATAAATACTATTACAGATGAGAAAACCATAATATAGAAATATATATGCAGTTCCTCTGGGATTTTTCCTTTGTAATTTCCTTGCCTGGAACATACATTTGTCTTTTTGTCTTTCTTAGCCTGAGGCCAAATCTGAAAACAGATCTTCATTGTCCCTTTCTCATTGTCCACACTCCATACTTGTCCATGGAGATCTTTACCACACTGGTGGCAAAAAGAAGCAAGGAAAGATGAGTTACTAAACCCTACAGCAGTGTTGGCTTTCTTCCAGTCATCTCCAGGAGGGGAGTCTCTCCCAAGGCAGAGCTCAGACTTATCCACATCAGCATCCTGGAAGAGAACAAAGCTAACAGAGCTAAGAACCAACAGAAGGTCAAAAGAGAGAGAGAATCCCAAGGAGCCCTTCATGCTGAGGCAAGAAATTTTACCCTCTTCTGACATGCTGAAAGCTGCAACTTCCAACAACACGCCCTTGGCGTGTCCTCTGTCAATCCCCCTTGAGGGGTGGATGAGATGTGTCAGTGGAGGTGGGTGAGAGTGGAGGGAAGGGTTGTGTTTGAGCTCCCTTGTGCCACAAACAACTTGTAAAGGGCAAGTCAAGTCATGGCTTCATCGTACTTGCTCTTGAAATTCCCATATGAGACAGGATACAGGGTACTGTGGGAGTGAGGAGCAAGACTTGAGATTCAGACCTCAGTTTGAATCCCGCTTTACAGTTTACTAGCTGAGTGGCCTTGTACAATTTGCTTAGCCTCACTGTGCCTCAGTTTCCTCATTTGAAAATGGTGATCAAGATGATAGTAGAGTTTAGAGTGGTAAAGATGTTGAGCAGGAGTGTGTGTGACGCTGGCACAGGTTACACAACTAAACTGGATGATTCAGTGCCAAAGTTATTAGAAGTTTTCTTTGCATCTAATTTCTAACTTGATAAAAAATGAAATCTTATAACAATTGTAAAACCAATAGAAAAATGATTCTTGTTTCACTATATATATAGCTTATTTTGAATTTTTTTCCCTTTTTGATATTTCTATATTAATAGATACTTTCTTCTCCCTTTGGGAGGTGGGAGTGAGGGATGTGTACCTCGTTCATCCCTCTTGTATCATTTCCCCTGGAATGTGGGGTGGGCACGGGAGGATGACAGAGATGGGAAGGTGAATTGGAGGATGGACACTTTCAAAAATATTTTTATTAAGAAATATGTTTTCATCTGACAGTAATAAAGATGGAAGGGAAGAAGGTAGGTCCTTGGCCATGTTGTCATGCTATTACTTGCTGCTGGTTTACTTGGCTTTCACTAAATGTCTTTGTTCTCGGGAACCATCACCTGTCTCTTATTCCAGCAAAGTGGTGGTGTAACAGTTAAGTGTGCAAGACATCCAAGATTGTTTTTCTTACATACAAAATAGGCTATTTAGCACCAATTAAGACTAATGGGATAAAGCAGATCCTAAAAACAAAGAAATAAAAATTATATAAAAAGAACAATCAGGGAGAAGAATGTGAGATAGTGCAAGCAAATAAAGAAATCTATACCTGGGTGGATGAATCATTACCCCGATTTCCCCTGGGTTTTTGCTTGCTGATGCCCTCCTGCTGAGATGATGTGCTTCGGCAAGGCAGAACTGGAGGTGAGCAAATAAGAAGGGGGTTATTCACTTTTATCATCACAGTACCCCACATGTTTGAGAAAATACTAATGAAGAAAGTGCTGTAAGTTTTTGGAATTAGGACCCAAATTAATTTTAGAATTAAAAGAATCAGCATAGGGACAGCACCAGTTACTTATTTGATGAAACAGAATAGGCCTCATGAAGATCATCTTGGCACATTAGGAAAACAACCTCAGGGCTCCTGCTGACAGGACACTTTTCCCAAGTACTATTAATTATAATGCATTATTAGCTAGCTGCAGGCAGCAGACATCCTTTGCATGTTAACTAAAGTGCAACAGCCATTTAGGTAGTGGGGCCTACTCAGTCTTTAAAATTGTCTTAATCATTAGTGAATTAGTTAAACTATAACGTTAGGAGATAAAAACAATTACCAGTGTCACTTGGGAACAAGTCAAAACTGGAACTATGTGTCAGAGGCTCTGATTACCAATGTCCCTGACTGTGTAGATTGAGGGGTGACAATCAGCACAGCTCCAGACCCAGCTAGCCTCACCCTGACCTCTACAGGATTACACAGTATCATAGGGTCATTGTTATGGGTTTGATTTTTCCTCAGACCTGTGATAGGATGTGAGGCAGGGAAGATGGTACCACGGCTATACATGCAGTTCTCAATCATTCAGAAATTTATGGTGCAGTTAGCAGATTTTTTAAACTCATGTTCCTTCCAGTGCATTCTTTTTTTGGGCCATTTCACTAATTATTAATGGCTCCACCTGGGGAGATCTGGAAATGATGCTGAAACTCAATCAAGCCTCCTTGGCAGTTCTGCACAGAGGTTTTAAGTGTCAGCTCAGAGGCCCTAAGAGAAGCTCAAATTGTGCATTAGAATCATCTCTGGATTTTGATGATTGGCATATTCCTCTTTTGCCACAAATCACCCAGACTTAACAGAATAAACAAGTCTTAATTGGTTTGGTTTTGATTCATGCCTTGATGATTGACCATAGGCAGAAAATGTAGGGGGAAAAAAACTTCTCAAGTGACCTTAGAAGAGAAATTCATTACCTTTCATTTTATCCAAATTTCTGTTCTTTAATTTAATTTAACTTAATTTAATTTAATTTAAGACACAGTCTCACTCTGTTGCCTGGGCTAGAGTGCCATAGCGTCAGCCTAGCTCACAGCAACCTCAAACTCCTGGGCTCAAGCAATCCTCCTGCCTCAGCCTCCCAAGTAGCTGGGACTACAGGTGTGCACCACCATGTCCAGCTAATTTTTTCTATTTTTAGTGGAGGCAGGGTCTTGCTCTTTCTCAGGCTGTTTTTTAACTCCTGACCTCAAGCGATACTCCCTCCTTGGCCTCCCAAAGTGCTAGGATGGCAGGCATGAGCCACTGTGCCCAGCCTATCCAAATTTTTAAAGACATTTAAATTTACTTTAAAAATTTACACAGGCCGGGCGTGGTGACTCATGCCTGTAATCCTAGCACTCTGGGAGGCCGAGGCAGGCGGATTGTTTGAGCTCAGGAGTTCTAGACCAGCCTGAGCAAGAGCGAGACCCCATCTCTACTAAAAAAATAGAAAGAAATTAATTGGACAGCTAAAAATACATAGAAAAAATTAGCCGGGCATGGTGGCGCATGCCTGTAGTCCCAGCTACTCGGGAGGCTGAGACAGGAGGATGACTTGAGCCCAGGAGTTTGAGGTTGCCGTGAGCTAGGCTAACGCCACAGCACTCTAACCTGGGCAACAGAGTGAGACTCTGTCTCAAAAAAAAAAAAAAATTACATAAAATTTACACTTTTTGATAATAGTTCTACGCGTTTAGACAAATAAATGGTCTAGTAAACCACCATCACAAGCAAGATAAAGAACTTCCCCACATTCCCTCTTGCTGCCCCTTTATATATTATTGATCCCGTGTGCACTACTCTGTTACCCATTCCCATGCTTTTGCCCTTTCTTGATGTCATAGAAATGGAATCATATTATGTAGCTTTTCAAGTCTGGCTCCCTTCACTTAACCTAATATAGTCAAGATTCATCCATGTTGTTGCATTATCAGTTATTCATTCTTTTTTATTGCTGGGTAGTATTCTATAGTTTGTTTATCCATTCAATAGTTGAATGACATATGGATAATTCTGGTTTTTGACAATTATGAAAAAAGCCACTATAAACATTAACATACTAGTTTTTATGTGAACATGTTTTATTTTCTCCAGGGTTAATAGCTAGGTGTGAGATTGCTGGGTCTTATGGTAAATGTATATTTAACTTAATACGACACTGCCAAACTGTTTTTCAAAATGGCTCTACCATTGTGTATCACACCAGCAGTGATGAGAGTTCCAGTTACTCTGTATTCTTAATAGTATTGGGTATTGTCAGATATCCTTCTGTTACTGATTTCTAGTTTAATTTTCTTATGGTTAGAGGATATGCTTTCATATGCTGTATGAATATGGAGGTATGATTTCAATTTTTTTACATTTCTTAAGATACATTCTATGGCCCAGAAAATGGTCTGTCTTGGTGAATGCTTCCTGTGCACTTGAAAAGAATGTGTATTCTGCTGCTGAAGGGTTGAGTGTTTTAAAAACATCAGTTAGCTTAATTTGTTTGTTGTTCAAATCTTATACATCTTTACTGATTTTTTTGTAGACTCGTTTTATCAGTTACTGAGAGAAGGGTGTTGAAGTCTTCAACTACAGTGTGGATTTGTCTATTTTTTTTTTCATTTCCGTCAATTTTTCTTTATATATTTTGAAACTCTGTTGTCAGGTACATACGTATTTAGGGTTGTTATACCTGCTTGGCTGATTGATCCTTTTATTATATAATATCTCTCTTTAACTGCCATAGTATTTATGGTTCCGAAGTCTGCTTTATCTAGTATTACTATAGCCACTGCAGCCTTCTTTTTTTATTTTTAGTGGTTGCATAATATATTTTTTCATCCTTTTACTTTTAATCCACCTATATGTTTATATTTACAGAGGAGATTTTATAGCTAGAATAGAGTTGAGTTTAATTTTAATGACCAACCTCACAATCTCTATCTTATTTTTTTTTATTTCTGCATATTATGGGGTTACAAATGTTTAGGTTACATTGCCCTTGCCCCTCTGACCCCCAGTCAGAGATTCAAGTTTGTCCATCCCCCAGATGGTGCATATCACACTCAGTATGTATGTATAAACCCATCCCCTCCTTCCCCCTCCCATCTGCCTGACTCCAGATAAATGTTATTCTTATGTGTGCACTTAGGTGTTGATCAGTTAAAACCAATTTGATGGTGAGTACGTGTATGTTTCCATTCTTGGGATACTTCACTTGGTAGAATGGGTTCCAGCTCTATTCAGGAAAATACAAGAGGTGCTATATCACCGTTGTTTCTTATAGCTGAATAGTACTCCATGGTATACATATGTCACATTTTATTAATCCACTCATGTATTAATGGGCACTTGGGTTGTTTTCATATCTTTGCAATTGTGAATTGTGCTGCTATAAACATTCGAGTGCAGATGTCTTTTTTACAGAATGTCTTTTGTTCTTTTGGATAGATGCCCAGTAATGGGATTGCTGGATCAAACGGTAGATCTACTTCTATCTCTTTAAGGTATCTCCATATTGCTTTTCACACCTCACAGAATGAATTGTAATGTATTCTCACTCTTCAATTTTCTAGAAAATTTTGTGTAAAATTTATATTCTTTTCTTCATTATATGTTTGGTAGAATTCTTTTGTTAAGCCATGTGGACTTGGATTTGTGTGTGTGTGTGTGTGTGTGTGTGTGTGTGGAGGCTAGAAGAAAGGCTTTAATCAGAAATTCAGTTTCTTTAGTAGACATAAGCCTAATAAGGTTATCTATATCTTCCTGCAGGATTCCAAGTATTGTATTACCTGCATTACCAGGATTCTTTTTTTAATTTTCAGCTAACTTGCTAAATATAATGATAACATTGTTCATAATATTCCTTTATTATCTATAGAATCTATAGTTATGTAAACTCTCATTCTTGGTATTGGGTCTCGGTATTTGTGTCTTCCATCATTTCTTTTGTCATTATTAGTCTCTGGTTGGAAGTTCATCAAATTTATTGATTTTCTCTAAATAACAGCTTTCAGTGCTTTTCTCTATCATTTTCCTATTATTTACTGATTTCTATTCTGATCTTTATTATTCCCTTTCTTCTTCTTACCTTGGGATTCACTTGCTCTTTTCTTCCTACTTTTTTGGAGGTGAATCTGGGTCATTAATTTGAGACTCTTTTCTAATTTAGGCATTTACTGCTATAAATTCCCAACTAAATACTTCTTTTGGCTGCATCCTACAAATTTTGATACATGTATTTTCATTTTTATTCAGTTTTATACTTTCTCTTTAATTGTATTATATATTTATGAGGTACAATATGATGGTTTGATATGAATACATTGAGAATGATTAAATCAAGTAATTTACATATCCATCAATTCAGGTAATTATCATTTTTTGTGTGTAGTGAGAAAATTTAAAATCTAATCTCTTAGCAATTTTCAAGTATACAACACACTATTATTCCCCATAGTCACCACACTATTTAGTGTTCCTATTTAACTGAAATTTTGTATAGTATCACCAACATCTCCCCATTTCCTCTATACTCAGCACCTGATAAGCACCATTCTACTATCTGCTTCTATGAGGATGACTTTTTTAGATTCCATATATAAGTGAGATCATGCAGTATTTACCTTTCTGTGCCTGGCTTATTACATTCAGCATAATGTCCTCCAGGTTCATCCATGTTGTTGCAAATGAGTAGATTTCCTTCTTTTTAAAGGCTGGATGATATGCCACTGTGTGTATATACCATATTTTCTTTATCCTTTCTTTTACTGATGGACACTTATGTAGATTCCATATCTTGCTTATTGTGAATATTGCTGCAATAACATGGGAGTACAGATATCTCTTCAAAATACTGATTTCAAATTTTTAGGGTATATACACAGAAGTAGAGTTGCTGATTCCTATGGTAGTTTTATTTTTAATTTTTGGAAGAAACCTACACACTGTTTTCCGTAATACCAAACTTTTATTTTTGGTATTATTACACATCCATCACCAGTGTATAAGTGTTCTCTTTTATTCACATCCTCGCCAATACCTGTGGTTTTTTTTCAGCAAGGATGGCAAGTTATGTGACTCAACATATTTATTTAACATATGTGGGGGATCACCATCCTTTATATCCTGTTGCCCAACATTTTGAGATGCTTTTGTTCATGTGTTTTGTCTGGATTTTAGCTGTGTCCTTCTCATTTTTAGTTACTTAAGAAGTAAATGGACACACTTGGAACTCAGATTTGGGAGGGGGGGGATGAGGGCAAGGGCAACATACATAAACTAAACATCTGTACCCCCATAATATGCTGAAATAAAGAAAAAAGAAAAAGAAAAGAAAGAAGTAAATGAAAGGTAAAAGTAATTGTTAATCTAAACCTGCCCTAACCATCTGTATGTAACTAAAAGGATAGGAATAAAGTATCCTCTTCATGAGATAATGAAATGAAATTCATCTTTTTTTCTTGCCTTTATTTGAAAAAAATTATGCATGAACTCTGGCAACAGGAAGATAATAGGATAGGTCTTTGACCAAATCCTTCCTCAGAAAGAGTTTAAAAGAGGAACAGTAAATAGCAAAGGTGATTTTTCTAATTTAGTCTCTAATCCTCAAAATAAATTTTTTTGCCAGATTAAGTTCAGAGAAAACTATGACTCTTCTGTAATTGTGTAGGGTATAGTTTCAGCATCAAGTGGCAGAACACAAATAAAAGTTTGGTACTTTGAGGTAATTTCAAATGTCAGCTCAATAATTTACCAGCTATATGTCTTCAGATGATTCTTTGAATCTCATTTTCAAAATCTTTAAAGTAAAAATAATAGTATTTACCTCATAGAATTGCTATTATATTTCTCCAAAAGACTCGATATATAAAGGCCTGTCACTTATATGTTAATTCCTTCTTTCAACCTGGTTTTCTGGAATATTTGTGAAGCCTACTTATTTTATGAAACATCTGTCTATGCTCCGATATTCTGCTTCTTTCTGAAATACCTACCAAGACACAGTCTACTTCTCAATCTTTTCCTAATCCAAGAATGCTAGCTAGTATTTTATATACCTCTCTCTGCTTCTATTCAGCTTTTCCTGATTTCAGCTGAAAAGAGATGGTAGAAAATTCACTGTCTGGCTCTGTGCTTATAATATACATTGCCATGTGCCCTAGTAATCCAAAGAAACTCTATAAAAATCCAAAGCCTATAAAAATTTTTCTATAGATATGAAATATTGGGAATTTTTTGTCAGTTTTATCTTCCCCAAACATTCTTTCAGATAAAAGCTTTTTTCTTTCCTGTGAGTTTAAAGACTATTTTCTACAAATGGTTTTACATATTAAGCCAAGGGTCACATTTTACTTCAGCTGGCATTAATATTTAAAATATTTTATGATTACTTTAGCCTCAAATTTGACAGTCCCATCTTAGAGAATGCCAAGAGGCCACAAAATTTGCAAATCTAAAGACCGAGGGACAAATTATTAGGAAAATATATCTATTTCATCTAAATACATATGTGTCTAGATAAATACTGCTCATTCATTAGTTTTTCTGGCTTAATGACTGTTACAGCAAGACCTATGTGATTTGGATATAGACAAAAATGGCAAAACAAAATAAATTGAACTGATGTCTAAGAATTATTCTGGTTTTAATTACAGTAGGGACTGGAATCTTCTCTGCCTGAAAAAGACCTCAGTGACTTTAAATTACTAGATAAAACAACTACAAAAAATGCAAATAGAATGCAAATATCAATGTAACTCAAGATAAACACGACTGAAAGGCAAATATGAGCCTCTATTCCTCTGTGAGATTGACTGTGGAGTGCACTGTCCTTTATACGAAATGTTTGATGAGCTATTTGTGCTCCTTGGCTTTTGTGGGGGACTTTTTGTATTATGTTTAAAAATGTTTTAACAAACAATGTTAATTTTAAACATGTACAGATTGAGAATGAATCTTCGCAGCCCTCTATCATTACACCAAAATAATGACTAATATTATCTGTTAATAAATTGTTTAACATCTGCTATGTCCTATATTTTAAAAAATAGAGTGTGAAGTCTTTTTCTGTACTTTACCTAAATGTAATTGTGCTCTGTAAAAATAAACTGGATAAATGTACAGTAAAAATATAAAAATAAACTGGATAAATGTACAGCCTTACAGGCTGTTGTGTACTGTACTTTGAACTATAGTGTGCTATGTTTTGGACTCATAATATAAGTGAGGGTAGGGAAAAATAGATAGAATGAACAAATACCAATATAATCAAACTGTTGTGTTGGTGTACTTTTTGCACTATCTACCTAATAGTAAAGAATGTGGCTTTAGTAGAGAGCAGAGGTCACTGCCTAAAAGTAGACGAAAGCCATACTTCTCTCATTAGT
>CAUYSK010111173.1:0-27045 GCA_963575035.1 Avahi laniger
GTGCACCACGCAATAGGATGGACATATTTGAAACTCGGACTGGGGGGGGGGGGGGACAAGGGCAATACACGTAACCTGAACATCTGTACCCCTATATTATGCTGAAATAAAAAAAAGATAAGTGAAAATAAAAGCCAACAAAAAAGAGCTCTAAATTTAGAAAGGGTAGAAAAACCAGCCATTATAACTGTCAAAATCTGTTTTATGTAATTATTTGGCTATTTGTATAATTAGAATAATTTCAGTAGTAGTCATTTGCTGTTGTTGCTGTTGGGGCAGGGGGATGAAGAGAGTTACCATATCAACATCTTGGAATTGTGCAAAATTAAAACAAAAAAAGAGGATGGGGTTATTATTTTGCCACAACCAGCAAACTAAGGCTGTGTGATTGTATTTTACTGGGACATTTGAAAGAACATTTCTCCATTCTTTAAAAATCATGCACTTGCAAAGGCATTTACCGTGTATCTCTGACTTAGATATTTAGCATAAAGCTATAAGGTCACAGAGATGAATACATATATTGCACTTTGAAGCAATTAAATTGGTTTACCTGGCAGTACTATTTCTTACTACTTATCAGGTGTGTGACCTTGGCCGACTTACTACTTAAACTTGTTTTGCTTTCATTTTTTCATCTAGAAAATAGGGACAATCAGATTGTCTTCCTTTCCTGGAGCATTAATAAAATTTCATTCATAAAGTTGTGTCTTTATGGAGTTGTGTCTAACACACATTAAACACATACTAAAGATTAACTGTTTTTTTCTATTATAGAATATATAAATTGTCAGAATATTTAGATACATAATTTATTATACTACCATGTGATATGTACCATGTAGAAATATTTACAGTGTTTGAAGAACTACTTGCTCCTAGATAATTCAAGGAAAGTTTTAGAGAAAAGGTTACTTTTGGCTAAGGCGATCATCTAATTTATGATCCAGCCACCAGGACTGAGAGTGAAAAGGAGTGGTATTTATAATTATTCTGAAACAATGAACATAAAGCAAAACTGACCCCAGGAAACCAAAATATATGATCACTCTAATTTTACGTAGCTTAAGCATTTACTTTTGATGGAAAAGGAAGATGAGAGGTAAAATCAAGGGTATCTGGATGCATAATCTAAGCATCCTGAAATGGATGAAGTTTTTAAGTCACAGCAAATAATTCGGTATGGCCCGTATATGGAAATATGGATATGGAGAATTAAAAGAACAGAGGCTGAGATTGTCCTTTCAGCCCCCTAATGGCACTTAATTTTACAGGTAACGAAGAATTATTAAATGGTTTTAATCATGGGTCTGAAATTATCAAATCTGCATTAAGAAAGGAAATTCTAGCTGCTTTGTGTGGAGGAGAGTGGTGAAAACCTACATGCAGAAAGTCGACTACAGTAGTCTAGACTGGAAATGGTGAAGACATAAATTAATCCAGGGCTGTAAGAACGAAGAGAAGGCTTGGGATTGAGAGTCATTTTGAAAGTTGATTTGACAAGATACATTGAGCAATTTGATATGCAGAAATTAAGGAAAGGGAGAAAATAAAATTGATCCAAGTTCTAGGTTGGATGACTGAATGAATGGTAATTACCTAAGATGGGGAATAAATAACAGGAACAGGTTGGGAGAAAAATGTAAAGAATTGTACCTTAAACAGAAATTCTGTGTTTGAGATGTTGCTAGAAAAACCATCCAGGATATATGCCAAATACACAATTGCACATTGTGGAATGAACACTCTGTGTTATTTGAAAGAACCAGGCAGGTATTTATGACATTTTCTTTAGGTTCTAATGAAATAAATTGAAATAAGACACTAGACGTGTATATTATACTACTTGTCCTTAATAAATATCATTTTTAAAAAATTGACTATCAAGTGCTTGTATAATTTTTTTTATTTTTCTATGAGGATAAAAAGGAAATTTTTAACCAAAATTCTCTTAAACTTGCCACCTGGTATAGACTGTTATACCAGTAAATAGTTTACTCTCCTTTCGTAGAGAGCAATAATTGAATAAATATTTCAATTATTAAAATATTTAAAATTATTGAATTGATTTTGATGGATCCTAATTGATTAAAATAAATCTTCAAACTGAAGAGAGAACAAACTGGACAGAACAAGATGAAGTATTTTGAAAGAATCTGTTTATTTTCTTTTTGTCTATCTCAAGGCTGTGTTGGATGATGGCTCCAGAAGCCAGGCAGAGTAAAATGACAGATGGCACCACCTATGTATTCAGCGAATGCTGCTCATGTCAGGGGCACCAGGTGGTCACAGAAGAGGTACAGGGCAGAGCACACCAAGAAATCCCAATTGTAGAGTTCTTTCCTCTTGGACTTGCAAAGTGTCTGGGATGGGAAAGTTGTTTTCTTTAAAACCAGTTCTCTTGGCTCTCAGCTTTAGACAAAGTATCACAAGATATGAATTGCTTTGGAATATGCGATACTGTTTATTTCTTAAGGCAGACACTTGGCACTAAAAAATTATAGTTTGAAGCACTGCATATACCCTAAAATTGTACTGTATTTCTCTCAAACACTTAATTCCTTTTCTTTAACTTAATTGATCCATTAAAATATTTAAATATTTATCCAATTACCTCAAGGTAGATATCAAATTAAAAATAAAAAAGAGGTACAGCTTACCTACAAAGAGAACAAGGTCATTTTCATTATGCTAAGGAGTTCTGCCCCAGTAAAATTTTTTTAGTAAAAAATTGATGAGCTCTGTCCATGTGAGACATCTGCTATTTCTCCTTCTGCTGAGCCACTGGTGTCTGATCCTGAGAACTATAGATGCTAATGCTGAGCCCTTGAGAACAATTCTGCGTCCCGCTGGTGATACTATAGATAAGCAGGTGGGCCCATGTCACCCTATCCGTGATGTTCTTCCTGGTGGATCATTTCCAGAAAGAGAGACTAGAAATGATTGCCAAATGCTTGGAAATACATATGTCTGTTTTAAAAAGTTGGCTACAATATTTTGATTCTGCTCTTACACTCTTAGTTAGCAACCAGTGTTCTATTCCTTTGCTCTCCAAAAGACTCTGTCCTCCTTTCCAAGACAAAGTCTGGGCACAAGAGCATATGCATCTGTAATCCAAGTCATATTAAAATGATGTGGGAAACTCTAAGATTGGCAGAGAGAACTGTAGTTGGGACAGAATGCTACTATCCCAAGCTGGGATTGATACTGGCTACTGACTCAAAATTACTTCAATTCTCCTCTAACTTTGGTTACTGGCTAAGAATACACTTTTGTTCTGTAGTATGTAAGATAAAGCAATTAATGGGATGAAATTCGGAAAGTCCGATGCCCAAAAAATTCTTTCTGAAGCCTGGAAAGCATAGATGAAGGAAATTTTCTCCGTTGTGAAATTCCAGTCATCACATAGCTGTAGAAATGTAATAATTTCATATTTAGAGAATGTTTTTCTAAAAACACCAAAATCTCACCGTTATCCATTTATTCCTTCCTTTTACAAACTTTATGAGGAAAAGGAGGCTTTTGGAACCTTTTTTTTTTTAAATTTTATGTGTTCTCACATTTCTTTTGAAAATATTGAGGCTGTATTGAAGCAAATAGTTTTCAAATATCATTAATCTTTAAATTTTTTTTATTATAGACCTTAATATACACAGTGAACCTGCACGGGTTAGTGAGTGTCATTTCATTGTAACATTTGACTATGGCAAATACACTAGACTTTAGCTTTTAATAATGCTTTTTTAGAACAAGCATTCATGAAACCACTGTTAAACATGAAAATTTAAATCTTGCCCATACCTCTGCATCCCTTACTCAAATTTGTCACCTTTCTAAAAGCTATGCTGATAATTTTCCCACTTTTCTAAAATATACCTGGTTACGTGTGTATGCTCATCCCAAGATGAAGATTATCATATGGATTTAAATATTTTCTATCATTTGTTATTGTCAGACCTTTAATTTTTTTCCAGTCTAATAAGTTTAAAATGATAGTCTAACATAATTTATATTTGCATTTGATCAACTCAGTAGTGGGTTTGAATATCAAGTTTTCATTGTCTATTAATTCCTTTCATTCTGAATTGCGTAGGCCAGAATTCATGTTTCTTCTTAAGTAGAATACTTTATTCACTAAAAATCATGAAAAAGAATAGAGAATATTTCAACTCAACTTGCTGTGATGTTGTTTTTATTTTATTGAGCTATTCAAAGTGTATATTTCTGTGCTCACTTTGCCAACACATATATAAAAATTGGAACAATACAGAGAAGATTGGCATGGCCCCTGGGCAAGGATAAAATGAAAATTCACTAGTGTTTCATATTTTTTTTGAAGTGAGTACTTCTGAAAAGTAGAAAATAGAAATATCAAATGATTATCATTTTTCATTCACATTTAATTTTTCCTTTTTCCTTTTAGGAACTTATGGGGAATGAGTTTATTTGAACAATTTGGTCCACTAGCAAGCAAGTGTAATCCTACTAGCACAATAAACATAATTCTTAGGAGAAAATACATAAGTCTGAATTGATATAAATGATTAATTTCTACATATAAGTGTGCACTGATGTGTTTGTGTCCAGGAGCATCTGTGATTGCATGTATACATAGGAGTAACAAAATCAATGTTAGGACAACATTTATTTGTCACTTTATTCATGCTACAATCAGTATTTAGGGAAAAAACACATCTACAAATTTAATCTAACAAATAACTTGCAAAGATGGTTTACATCTTTATTTTGGAAACTATTCCTTTTATGAATTATGGCTAATATCTCAACATCAGAATAATCAGAAAGAATCTAAAAATATGCTTTTACTTATTTGTCTTCAATTTTTAGCATATAAATATTATTTCTAATCACTTGTGGAAATTATTCTGGAGATCAAACTAATGTGCTATTATCATTAAGTAAAATTGATGCCCAAGAAGATTAGTCATATTTATCATGGAACCTACAACTCAACAAGAAAGTAAATGTGTAGTCTAGGATCACAAGAACTCCTTTAAAGCATTTAAGTCTATATACTAGCTCTTAACAAAAAAGAGAAAATGTTTTTTACTAATGAAACTTCTTAAAGTTTACTGTAAAATCCACATAACACTTATTCCAAAAACCCCTTTCCAGAAAGTAGTGAGGTTTCATAGGTTTCACTGGGAATTTTCAATTCCTCAGAGTGCAAATGCATTTTAGGAGAGGACATTGATTGGTCAGTGTGAATTCTGGTAATAGTGCATGCTGGATCAAATGTCTGCATTCCCAGCCAGTTACTAAAGTCAACTCTAATCGACAGTCTCAGGTCTATTTAATTTTTTACCATGGCAATCATCAAGGCTTCCGTCTTCCCTCTTGTTTATTTACATTAATAATGGAACTGTAGTTGCTATGCTCAGAGTGAAATATTCTTCTCAGAAACAGTTTATGGAACCAAACTCCTTTTCAGTGTCAAGTAGAGCTCAAGTCGTTGACTCATTGTTTT
Organism: Avahi laniger; assembly: GCA_963575035.1. Taxonomy (NCBI): domain Eukaryota; kingdom Metazoa; phylum Chordata; class Mammalia; order Primates; family Indriidae; genus Avahi; species Avahi laniger. The sequence continues at coordinate 5,489 of CAUYSK010111173.1, forward strand.
TGTTTTTCCAGATAATATCAAACATGTGTCCAAGATCATGTATAGTGAGCCTGCTCAGAAAAAAGTTCTGACTGCATTTGCTGTACAAAGTTTGGTACTTGCCACCAGGACTTGAATATTTTGATGTTGGCCAGATTTGTGCATAAAAATAATAGAAAGAAAAGGTGCCTCATTCATAGTCTAAGATTTCTGCCAGCCGTTATTCTAAAGGAGATTTTATACTTAGACTATAATAGAATCTAATTATTAATTGGAAAAAGTAGCTCATTCAACAAAATATTTTTTGTCAGAATTGTTGTGGTAAAAAAAATGAGTGATGATGAAGCAATGTAATTTCCAATCATCTTTGATTGATTTTATTGTATGTCTTCTGGTCACCCCTTGCCATTCTTAATTTCAATCTATGTATTAACTGTAAAATTCCGAGATGATATGGGGTTGTTTTATAATTTGCATAAGGATACTATAGGAAATATATCATAGATATGCAAGTAAGAAGTGAAAAATTGTGTGACTAATAAATTGGAGAAAGTTTAGACATTAAATTTTAATCATTCAGAAACAAGTACATCTTTGGCATAAAATATCTGAATATTTCTGATACCTTCACTCAATTAGGTTATTCAGATAAGCCTTCATTATATGATAGAGCTCTCATGTACATTTGAGACTTGAGGCAAAATTAATTTTTCTTTCACATGGTATATAATAAAATCCTACTAGTATTGTCTTTCTTTAAGTCCCTTTAGATAAATGATCTTGGGAGCATTTCAAACTTCTTAAAATACTTGATAGAATGAATGGAAGCAAACCCTGAAGAACTAAAGATAGTCAGTTAGTGCATATATCAGTATTAAATAGCCTCAAGAAAGTAAAGATCAAATGTTGAATTTGACAGATATGAATTTCTGAGAAATATGGAGAAAACCTGAAAAGAGTCATACTTCTTTTCATTGGAAAGTTACAAAATTTAACTTAAAAAAAAAAACCCTACCTGAATCATTTTTTTTCTATATATAAGTAGCAAAAGATATGGAAAATACTATCAGCAAATCTTTCTGCTTTTGACTAAGGAGGAAAATATATCAACTGGTTCACAATTAAATGGTTAATGTAGCCAAAAAATAAAATAAAAATATGAAGTGTCTACATAGAACTTTTATACTAATTTTTAAATCAGGGAAATACAAAATTAATATAAACATAAGTAGAGGACATTTGAAATCTGAGTCCACTTTGATGTAGAGCAGTGGTCCTCCAACTTTTTGGCACCAGGGACCAGTTTCATGAAAGACAATTTTTCCACAGACTTGGGGGCGGGGAGGGTAGAGCTCAGGTGGTGATGTGTGGCCCGGTTGGGGGTTGAGGACTGCATATGTAGAGAACTAATTGTGCACTCATTAGCTTGATAAAAGTGATCAAACTTACAAATGCATTGCATTATAGATAATATTAATAGTAATAGCATTGGAAAGCAAACGAAGAAACCTGAAAGATTTTATCTAGTCTGGATGGTACATCTTACATACAAAAACAATTGACTACTTTGAGCTTAGCATTCATACATGAACCCAAAGTGGGGGAAAATGTTCAGGTTGTCTTTCTCAGTGTCAAATCAGGTAGAGGTTGTGAGTACTATGTAATCCATTGAAGGAGATTCTTTTCTAAGATATATTAGCATGTCCATACAACATTGCTGCAGGATTATTGCATTGGCATTGAGCAAGTCACTCCATAAAGGCTACTGCATTATCCTGGGCAGTCATAGCTAATTTAAACAAGTATGTGTTTTTATACAGGCTTGCACCAGATAGTTGTAGGAGATTGTTCTTTGATTATCACTTTGATAGCTACAGGCCTTGTGATTAGGTAAGGCATCTAATAACACCTATTTAAGTTCTCATCCAGAGTGCTCAGAAGAAAATTCTTTGGTAGAGACTGCAACAATGACTGTGGTGGCAATGCATACAGTAGACAGAAATCATGTGGAAAGAAATGGAACATTAATCAGAACGATGGTGTCACTGCATGTAACATAATTAGAATTCACTTATCCTTGCATAAGTCAAGAAAGATTTTACACACAAAATAAGCTATAAATATTAACAGTATCAATAGACTGTAAAACTCTTGCATTCCCAGCAAATAGTTTAGAGCTTGGCAACTGCATGCTCATTGGAGCCATTTTTAAATGAAAGAATAAAATAAAAAAATCAATTTTTATTAAAAACCCCACACATTATGTATTATTGTTCACAGTATCATAAACAAGAAGAAAATGCAGAATAATTGTACCTCACTGGGGAAAACTTTTCATCCTATTTATTTAATTCCACTTTATAGTTTTTAAAATATGTGAACTCTTTTTCTCTCTCTGACATCTTTACCATTAGTTGAAAATTGCTCAGTTAGGTTGGTACCTGAAAATGTTTTGGATTAGCATGAAGACAAAATATGCTTTTATGATTGAAGCTATGTATCAAATTAATATGTACCATCCACCAACAATTATATTTGATTAGTCATCCCACCTAAGAAATATCTGGAAATTGAATAAAGCAGAGCACTTTGTTGTGAGATTCTCTCATTCAGCTCAATTAAATATAATTTCCATTTTGTGGCAGTAAGTAAATTGTAGGATAGGATCAATGATGACTCCTTAAAGAATGCATTCCAGGAGCTTTCAGTGTCAGAGCACTTTGAAACCAAAATAGAAGTTCAGGGTGAATTTAAATGAAGATATATACTGTACTTACCATTTCTAAGAACTTTAGCTGTAAAATGTTCTTTCATAACAACAAAACAAGTGAATATGTTGGAAATTTTTCAATTGTTAACTTTCTGCACTGCTTTGAAGCAATCTTTTTTTTTTTTTGGCAACATTTCCAGTCATTTGAAGTACATGGTTGGATAATGAAAACTAAAATGGTTAGTAAAATCTCCAAACTTTAGAAAACTGCATTTAAAATAAGGAATCCAGACTCATAGTGGTTATTTCCTTATCTGTCATCTTACTGGTAATTAATGGTAATTATATGTATTATAGTCAATTTAGGAAGACCTCAGAAACTAGTGGGGTTTAAAATTTGATGTAAACAAGGGAGAAAAACTCTAAAAAAGCAAACAAAAAATTCTCTCAGAAAATGTCTGAGAAAAGGATTAAAGGATCCACTTTCTACTTGACTATTCTTTAGTAAACACCTTCAGAAAATAAATGAAAGATGTGAATTTAAAGTATAAGTGAAATAGCAGTGTAAAAATGTTCTTTAAATAATTAAGGAAGAGATTTCTGGTCCTTGTACACATGGAAAAGGGGCATAAGTCACCATCCTTATCCATGCTTAGGAGAAGTATGAGAAGCATGTACTGATCATAGAAGAGCTGCAAGTTAATTTAACTCTTTCTTTTCTATATTGTTTTTTTCTCTCAGGTACTCCACGAATCTTCAGAAGACAGAAAAAGTAGTGTTAAGATTGCATTGACAAGACTAGGTAATTCATTGCTGTAGGGGCCAAGAGAAAAGAGGGAATGAATCATAGCTCTGATCTTTTGATTAGGGTGTGTGTAGGGGTGTGAGTGGGAGTAATGTGAAGGCAACTTTTATCAAAATAGCAGTGAGAGGAAAAAGTGTGAATCTGTAGATAATAAAGTAATGTTTGAAAATTTGGCACTAGAGCTCAGACTAGAAACCAGGTTTAAATATATAAATTTACAAAGAAATTATCTACATAGCAATGATAAGTAATGTCATGATTTTGGATAGAATTTTTGTAAATGGGAGATTTTAAAGGGAAGATAAAATACACATGAAATTATGTATTTGAGGAAACATATGTTTAGAAAACTAAACTAAACCTAAAGAAAAAGCAGAGATACATAAATAGAAAAGGCAATTAGTAATTGAAGAAAAACAAGGAGAAGTAATTGGATGATTTAACTGAAAGGAAATATTCAGGAAGTAGAATAGGTAAACAATGAAGACTGAGGAGATGGACCAGGAGGAAACAGGGAGTGAAGCTGAAGAAACAGGAGTATCGCTCATGAAGCAAAATGCTGAAGAAGACAGAAAGAAAATAAGCCACGATGTGAGTAGAAAGCATTGAATTTGATAATGATTGTAGCAGATGCAAATGAATAAAGACTAGGGGAAATGTAAGGTGGAAAGAAAAGTTGAAGACACTCTGTTTTTTCCTTGTATGAAGATGGAGAATAGACCAATTTTGGAAAGGTGAAGTAAAAATAGGAGCAGGAGTAAATGAGAGATGACGGGAAGTTTCTACAGGAAGTTGAGGTGCATGTAAATGTGGTAGGAATTGGCTTCTGTTCACACAACTTTCTTGAACATTGGGCAGCCTAGGAGCAGGACCAATAAACATGAGATAAGTGTGAAAAGAGAACAGAGGCTCAAGAGAATCAAAATCCCAGTAAAACAATTACTAAATTGCTACCAGAAGTAGAGCCTGAAGGGAAAGGAAAGAAGGACAAGGAGGAGATTATCCATCCCCAAGGCCATGATAGCAGTTGAGCGCTGAGGTTACCCAGTTACAGCACTCATTCATTCATCTCTGCATCAAGCATTGACTTTGTGAACACCTGTAATCCATTAAGCACTATGTTGAAGGCTCTTCAGCAATGGTCTTCATCCACCTGGTGAGGGGAAATATCAATTTCCCCCAAAACTACTTTAATCTTTTTCTTTGCTTTTCTTTCTTTTCTTTTTCAATACATGAAAGTAAGTAAATTAAAAGAAACCAATGCATGAGAAACTAAGTCAAAATATTTTCCCAGTTTATAGTGAGGTCAAAAAACCATGAAATGGCACAGTACCATTTTTCTTGGGGTGGAGGTCTAACTTTCTGCTGAAGATAGTCACATTTGCTGAGCTGATTGAATTTTCTAATTTTTAGAAGTAACTTCATTCATACATCTAGAATTGAAGTTTTCTTAAAATGCCTGAGGGGAAGAATGGGAAGCATTTTTTGTTGTTGTTTTCCCCCTGACAGACTATTTCACTTTATTGGCTTCATAATTTGGGGGATATTTGATAACAAGGCAAAACTCAAAGGGGTAAACTTTATTACTCTCATTTATTTTGCTCCAGGGTCACAGAGAGTTGAGCCATTCATCTCTGTAGTACACCTTCTGCACACACTCATGGCATAGGCATAGACTCATGGGTACATGTGAGAAGATTCATACTTCTAAAAATTAATTTTGCTTAATACCATACCTGTCAAATTATTGGACCACAGGCTTTTATTAATTAGTATAAACAATAGTAATAAACAGATTGATTTAGTAAAAGGTAGTTAGAAATTGTAAAGCTCTCTGAAAATAGTTATTAAAGTTAATTTTAAAAATCAGCCTTAAGACTTGCTCATGGCAAAAAAAAATTCAATTTATAAGTGGATGAGCTTAAAACATCAATTTTATACATTAGAATACAAAGACCAGAGAAAATAAATAATTCACTGCTGAAAAAATTATAACTATTATAGAATCCAAGTCTTCTATTTTCCACAATGAGTCTCTTTCTATAATCTTCTAAAAAGTAGTGATAATTCTAAAGTAATAATAATAATGAAGAACACTGTCAAATTATTTGTCCATGTACTATCTTTACACAGTCAAAATCCACAATGATAGTAATCATTATGCAAACTAGTACCAGTATCCAATCTTATTTAATTTTCATTTTTATTATTTTTTTTCTTAACTGCATAATTTTTGTGTTCTCAAAGCCCATCAATTTGACTGATTTTATTCTCACTTTTATATAGTCTCTGATAAATTGAATTGAGTTCTATGTTTTCTATAACTATCACATCAAAGCTAAGTTAAATTTCCCAATAAAAGAATATTAATTACATTACTCATTAGTTTTGACCAAACTAACATTATTTTCCAAGTTGTTAAAATCTTTGCAAACATTAGGCAAGTTTCTAATAATCAATATTAATGAAGCCAATATATATACCAACAACTAATTGTCTATATTATAAGTGGAAAGGATCTTAGAATTTCTTTAGCCAACGTTTTCTTTTTGGAGTTATGGAAATTGAAGAGTTTTAATTTTTGCCCAGTCTAACCAGCAGACTAGCACCACATTTGGAATTAGAACTCAAGACTTGTATTTTTTTTTTCATTAGGGCTTTTAAAAAAATATATGCCAAAATTTGAAAGTCTTTTTATATACTATAATCTCCATTTTATGTACTTATGATCTTTAAGCATTTTGTTCCATTATTTATTTTTTACAGGGGAAGAGAATGTATCTTAGTAAGCTACTATAATGTTCTGGACTTAGCACTCTTTTTATTGCTTTAGTTAGGTTATTTTTAACTGTTGAAAGAGTCTCTGATATTCTTTTATTCCATTTTTCAGACATAGAAACAGAGGCTCAGATTACTAAATTTGACCTCCAGTAGTATAAGTGTAAAATGGCACAGAAGTTCCCACCAGATTATTTCTACTTCAAAGCCCATTCTTTCCCTCCGACCCCCCCGACCTATGGAATAGCTCCTCTCACATCCTTCTCCTTAATATTAATTGTTTATTATGTAATATTTTCTAGCCATAATTTCTTTCAGCCGTAAGCATTCTCTTTAATTCACTAAATAGGTCTCTTAGATCACCCTATGGTCAATATTTTTAGGCATTTATATAATTTGTTTCTTGAGGAGTATATGTATTTTGTTCTTCTGCTTCCCAGTGGCATAAATATCTTTTTCATTAGAGAAAGTGCTCAAATTTTACTATTCTTTATTTCTTGAAATAATATCTTGCATAGCAATACGATACTGATAGTGAGTTATTAAAATAAAATCTCATCCTAGATAATTTATAGGAATAAATCCAAGGCCTGGAGAACTTGTCCTCACTGTTGGTTAACAAGCTAGTGATTAAACAAAGATTACACTGAGATGAATCGGTGGCTCAATCTTAAGGAAAACCAGCCGACTTCTATATTATGGCAATTTTGTATCTTTTAAGCATTTAGCCTGATACTTTATGGTATTTTTGTTTACAGGACATCCTCAAATATTACTTTGTAAATATTGAGAGATCCACTTAACAGATGAATTAACCAACAAAAGGAAATTAGATGCATGTTTGTGGTCAAATCAATTACAAATTGCTTAAAAAAAAAAAACAAATCCAAAGGCTTTGAGTCTTTCCTTGTTTATTCAACATTTTAATGAGGTAATAGTTTCACATCATTAAAATGGTGCTGTAGGGGAAAAGAAATATTGTTTTTCTTTCCCTTTTAGGTTCATGGCTGAGGCCCCTTTCACAAAACACAGATTAATAAGAAAGAGCATACACAAGGTGGAAGCCCTCAGAAATGAAGACCCCCCAAACAGGTAAACTTGTGTTGTTTCTGCTGTCTGATGAAGAAATAGATAATTGTGGAGAAGAATGATTACAGGACAAAAGGGTATGGTCTAATAATCATAATCTTGGGAGATCTTAGCAAGGCCAGTTTGTTCAGCTTCTTCCCTGTGTCCCTATGTCTTCAGGGATAAGCGTGTTCCTTTCCTCCAGGTTTTGGGGTGGGGGGACCTCACATGAGGTTCTTATGATCTGCTTCAGAGGAAGGCCAGGAAATTCTTTTCTAGGTTTTATGGCCTGCTTCAGGAGAGAAGGGCAGGAAAAATTCAGAGAATGACCTTCCTGTTTCTGCTGTTCTCTCAAATGCCAAGCAGCTGCGTCTTGGAGCAGAGCGTCCTTAATTTCACCAGTGTCTAAATCTACATAGTCAGCTGTGCATTATCAAAGGTGTTAGTCATAAATAGTAAAAATAAATTATTTCAAAGGTATGATATCAGATGGGACAATACAGTATATTCTCCATATACCGGTTTGACATATTTTACTAATCAACTAATAAAAAGAAGTTGTTAATTGGTTTTTAAAACATCAGCTTAAGATGGATATCATTGGTTTGGTTAAGGGGTCTCTTCTATATTATTTTTGACTTTTTTAAGCACGCTCTCTCTCTCTCTTTCTCTCTCGCTCTTTATTTCTCTTTCAGATACCATCCTTTTCCTGTCCATAACAGTTTTGCCAATCTGGCTTGAGATAAATAGAATTCACATGCTGAAAGTGCTATTTATGACTATAAGCAACAAAATGCAGAATAGCAGCTCTGGGATAGATTGACAATCATAATAACAACTATTATCCTCTAAAGCTGTTTCTGCTACTTAAAGGGGCAGTATCCATTATGGAAGGAATATATGAGTCATTCTTTAGAGTATGGCTCCACTGGAAAAATGTTTTGTTATGGTGATTGTTGCAAATATGAGTGTATTGCCTTTGGCTCCTTGAAATAAAAGCTGCTTCATTTCACTTAAGAAGGTTATATGAACACATTTAAATTGGTAACATTTGAATTCATGTGTAGTTAAATCTTTCTTCCAGGGAGAAAAGAAGAATTATTCTTCTCCAATTTTCCGAATATAATCTTAAGCCCGGATTTACCACCTCACATTCTTAGTACAAAGCCCTACTTGTGCTCTCTACACTTTATCCACACTATTCAGATTTACTAGAATAGTCACATTCAAGCTTCATAGTGATCATATTTCCCTTGTTCATGACCCTCCATTTATATCCAACAGATTAATAAATAAAATATAAATCTATTAGTTTGGCATTCAATGAATTAGCAAACACTGCATTGGAAAAATATCCTAATTTCCTTCATTTTGGACATGGAAGTCTGAAAATAAATGTGAGGAAGTAAGTGCAGAAGGAAAATACTATAATTAAATTTAGAAAGCTTGAGCATTTGCTCTATCATAATAGAATTCTTTATATCGCTATATCAGGATGGGTTTTTGTAAGATTGAAGTGTAAGGAGATAGCTATAGTGATCAACAATGCTTTTTTTTTGTTTCTCTCTTGCATTTTCTTTTCTTGGGGAACAGTTCCTCCCCTATTCTCAATCCTTACACAGAATTCTGATTTTTGAAGCAGAAAAATACCATATTTCTGAACAAAAACCCTAGTTCAGTGTTAGGTATAATGGTTCCTCTCTGGCAGTTTTGAGAGAACTACATAGAAGAAGGCATTTGTCTTCTGAGTCCATAGATACTAAGAACCATGGAATCCTGGAGATACAAGAAGATATCTCTGCCTATACAGGTAAAGAGGCAAGAGCTACCTGAAACCAAAAAAAGGAGCCAGAGGGAAAGAAGAAACATTTCTAATGAATTTTGAGCAGCAAAACTCAGATGTGTCTGAAAACATTAAACTAAGTTGAAAAATGTTCTGTATGTCACTAAAGAAAGATTAATTTGTGCTTTTATTACATACAATTATAAAATTCTTATCAAGTACTGTTGTTAAAAATCTGCTTAGGGTGACTTAATTAAAATTATTAGAAGTCATTAGAGAATATTTTGAGGCAAGATTGAATAATGTGAAAATTTAATAAATAATACTTGATTTACTGTACTGTATATAAAATAATTTTAGTAAGTAAAATTGTCAAAATAAAGGTATAAATATTCATTCAATAAATATTGCATTAGTCCTTATTTATTTTGGGTTGTAATACTTTGTACTTTCAGTCTTTATGTAACTTAAATTTTATTTTTGATTACATTTATTCAGTTAATTTTAATGAATAGGATATTCAGTCACTTGTCTGATCATTTTTCAAAGTGTAAAAAGGTATACAATACAATGTCCCCCTCCAAACCCTGCCTTTCTATTTGCACAGATCCATCCCCTAAAACAGGTGCCAGGCTATGATTGAATTCTTATGTTGATTTCCAAAGATTTTTATCTATATATAAATAGACATGTTTATATATTCACCTCCCATTTTTACAAAATATGGAGCATATTATACACCATGATCTTTCCCTTACTTGTTTCTGATTGCAAACAAAGGGTAGAGTTATTTTTTCTAGATCTGAAATATGAAATTGGTATTTTGGTAGAAATAGCATTGAATCTGTTAATCACTTTAGGTAGCATGGACATTCTAACAATGTTGATTCTAATGATCCATGAGCATGATATGTTTTTCGATTTGTTTGTGTCATTTGTGAGTTCTTACCTCAGTGTTTCAGAGTTCTCTTTGTAGAGATCTTTCCCCTCCTTGGTTAGGTATATTCCTAGGTACATTATTTTCTTTGTAGCTATTGGAAATAGTATGGAGTCTTTGATTTGACTCTCAGTATGACTGTTATTGGTATATAGAAATATTATTACTTTGTGTACATTGATTTTGTAACCTGAGACTTCACTGAATTTTTTTTTTTTTTATCAATTCCAGGATTCTCTTGGTGGAACCTTTGAAGTTTTCTAGATATAAGATCGTATCCTCAGCAAAAAGTGATAGTTTGACCTTCTGTTTTCCGATTTGGATACCCTTTATTTCTTTCTCTTGCCTGTTTGCTCTGGCTAGGACTTCCAGCAGTAGTTGAATAGAAGTGGTGACAGAGAGCACCATTGTCTTCTTCCAGTTCTTAGTGGGAATGCTTTCAACTTTTCCCCATTGAGTATATGATGGTGCCTGTGAGTTTGTCATATACAGCTTTTGTAATTTTGGGATACATTCCTTCTATGCCTAGTTTGTTGAGACTTTTTACCAAAAAATGGTGCTGAATTTTGTTGAATGCATTTTCTGCATCTATTGACATGATCATGTGGTCTTTGTTTTTGCTTCTGTTTATGTGGTGAATCACATTCATGGATTTAAGTCTGTTGAAACATCCTTGCATCCCTGGGATGAAGGCCATTTGATCATAGTGGATTATTTTTTTGATCATCTGATGAATTTGGTTTGCTACCATTTTACTGAGGATTTTGAATTTGTATTCATAAGGGATTTTGGTCTGTAGTATTCGTTTTTGTTGTATCCTTTCCTGGCTTTGGTATCAAAGTGATACTGGCTTCATAGAATGTGTTGGGGAGGATTCTTTCTTTCTCTATGTAATGAAATAATTTCTTCAGAATGGGTACCAACTCTTCTTTGTAGGTCTGATAAAATTTGGCTGTGAATCCACCTGGTCTGGGGATTTTTTTGTTGGAAGGTTTTTTATTGCTGCTGTAAAATCTCATTGCTCATTATCGATCCATTGTGGAGTTTTATTTCTTCCTGAATAAGTCTTAAGAGGTTGTGTCTTTCCAGAAATTCATCCATTTCTTCTGTTTTTTTTCAAGTTTATGTGCACAGAGATTTTAATATTATTCACAGATGATATTTTGTATTACTGTATTATCATTTGTAATATCTTTTTTTTTCATTTCTAATTGAGTTTCTTTGTGTCCTTTCTCTTCTGTTCCTGGTTAATCTAGCAAGAGGTCTGTCAAATTTGTTTATCTTTTCAAAGAACCAACATTTTGTTTCATTGACCTTCTGTATAATTTTCTTGTTTTTGATTTCATTTACTTCTGCTCTTATCTCAGTTATTTCTTTTCTTCTGCTGGCTTCGGGCTTGTTTTTCTCTTCTTTTTCTAATTCTTTGAGATGTGTCATTAATTGTTAATTTGTAATCTTTCTGTCTTTTTGTTGTAGGCATTTAAGGTTATGCATTTTCCTCCTAGGACTGCTTTTTCTGTATCTCATAGATTTCGATAGCTTGTGTGGTCTGTGTCATTCAGTTCAAGGAATGTTTTAATTTCATCTTTGATCCAATAATCATTCAGCAGCAGATAGTTTAATTCCTATGACTTTATATAGAATTAGGTGTTTCTCTTGGAGTTCATTTCTAGTTTTATTCCACTATGGTCTGAGAAAATATATGGTATGATTTCAATGTTTTTGATATCGTTGAGCCATATTTTGTAGCCTAATGTATGATCAATCTTGAAGAATGTTCCATGTGCTGATGAGTAGAATGTAAATTCAGTAGTTTGGGGGTAAAATGTTCTGTAAATGTCTGTTAGGTTCAATTGTTTTGTACTCCCATTTAAGTTGAGTGTTTGTTCATATATTTTCTGCTGAGGAGTCCCTGGCAATTATGTTTCTGTTTATCTCTACTTAGATCTGGTAGGGTTTGCTTTATGAGTACAGGTACTCCTGTGTTAGGTGCTAAATATTTAGGGTTGTTATGTCTTCTTGTTTAATTGCTCACTTTATCATTATATAATGACCATCGTTGTCTTTCTTTACTATTGTTGATTTGAAGTATATATTATCTAATATAAGAATAGCTATATCTACATTCTTTTGGTTTTCATTTGCATGAAATATTTTTTTCATCCTTTGACCTGGAGTCTGAATGAGTCCTTGTTGGTTAGATGTGTTTCCTGGAGACAGCAGATACTTGTTTTGTATTTTTTTATCCATTCAGCCAGCCTGTATCTGTTGAGTGGGGAATTCAAACCATTTATGTTGATTGATAGAATTGATATTATAGGATGCTGTTCTATTCATCCTGTAGGGTTGTACCTTATTGCTTTGTTTTACCTCTTGCATTATTGCTTTATTCAAGCTCTGAGCTTTAGCTTTTGGGTTGTTTTACACTGGTGAGTGTCTATTGTGTTGACCCAGGTATAATGCAGTTCTGAGTATTTTCTGCAGGGCAGGTCTGCTCTTGACAAATTCCCTCAGTGTTTGCTTGTCTGGAAAAGTCTTTAGTTTTCCTTCATATATGAAACTTAGTTTTGCAGGATACAAAATTCTAGGCTGGCAGTTGTTCTGCTTAAGAAGTCTGAAAATGGAGCCCCAATCTCTTCTGGCTTATAAGATCTCAGATGAGAAGTCTGCTGTTAGCCTGTTGGGTTTTCTTTTGTATGTTACTTGACATTTTTATCTATGGCTTGCAAGAGTTCCTCTTTTGTGTTGACTTTGGCAAGTCTGATGACTATGTGTGTTGGTGACTGCCTCCTTCTGATGAATCTCCGAGGTGTTTGTTGAGCTCCTTGTACCCGGATGTTTAAATCTCTATGAAGATTAGAAAAATTTTCCTCAATTATTCCCTCACATAGATTCTCCAGCCTTTGTGTGTTTACTTTTTTGCCTTCTGGGATGTCTATGATTCTTATATTTGGACATTTTACATAATCCCATATTTCTTATAGACTTTGTTCATTCCTCTTAATTCTCTGTTCATTATTTTTACTGAATGATTTAATTAAAAGAATTGTCTTTAAGCTCTGATATCCTTTCTTCTACCTAGTCTAGTCTATTCTTAAAATTCCCCACTGTATTTTGTATTTCTTTAGATAAATTTTTCATTTCTAGAAGTTCTATCTGGTTTAATATGTTGATCTCTTTAGTGAATTTTTTATTCATCTCCTGATTTGTTTCACTCCTTTATTTGAGTTGATTTTCCATTTTCTCTTGTATTTCATTAAGCATCCTTATAATCCATGTTTGGAATTCTTTACCTACCATTTCAATATTTTGGTTAGTGTCCATTGTAGAAGGCTGGTGTTCCCTTTGGGGGGAAATCTTTCATGCTGATTTTTCATACTTTCAGAATTCTTATGATGATTCATTCTCATCTGCAGCAATAGTTGCTTCTTAATTTTGAATTTTCCTTTGTTTAGATGAGGCTTCCCCTGCCTCCCTCCACCCACTCATACATGGGTGTTTGTAGCATATATTGAGTAAGAACCTTTGGATTGGGTTTTGGCTGCTTTGATGGCAATCTGGGTTCTGGATAGATTTCTTAGGTATAGATATCCTTAGTGTGATGCTTTTCTCAGTTGCTAGTTGTTTGCAGGCTATAGCAATGGTGAGCTATGTGTGTGGGCAGATTCCCTGTCTCTTTTTGATGAGAGAAGAAGGAAGTCTTTGAAATCCTTTCTCTGTCCCCAGCCCTGTGGTCTTCTTAGCACTGTGAATTGTAATGGCACACCCAGTTTAATCACTGAGACAATAGGTGGTGCTGGTGGGTGAGAAACGACCTCACCCTGTATGACTGAATCAGTAAATGTTGAAAAGAGCTTTACTGACATAAATAATCTCTGAGGCCTTGAGCCAGCATCGGTATTTTCTGTCCAGTCTATATGGCCAAACCAAAGTTAAGGGGTGGGAAGTATGTCCCAGCCATCATGCACATACAGGCCAATATGCATGAAAAGAATGGATATAGGGAGGAATGAAGATTAGAGGTTAACAATACAACTATCTATTTAGCTAATAATTGGTATAGCTTGGCCACTCTGACTTTAATGGACTCTTGGAAACCAAACACAAAAAAATCCTCCATCTTACAACACAGCAATAATGAATAATAGAGAGCTATTTTACCAAGGCCAATCATGTCTAGGAGACAGAGCTGTGAAAAAAGACAACATTATATAGCCAAAACTTATAGTCAGTGTATACCTTTGAAACAACCAATGGCCTAGCCATCACTATATTCAGCTAACTCTCTAACTGACAGCCATAAATAGTACCCTAAAATTCTAATAATATTAATAAACTAATAAGGTATGAATAATTTAAAGTGTCTTCATATTTGTTTTCCCTAACCTTCCATTATTATGAAAAAAATCAAGTTTTATAAAGGAGGTCTAATAATCAATTATTTAAATTATTTAATGCAGAGAGTAAATTCAGCATTTTATTCTGGAGATATTTCAAGAGAACCAGTGTGTGAACTTTCTTTTAATGCATTTCAATGAGGAATAAAGTGCATCGCAGGTTTAAACAGTTCTTCTAGGGTTGGGTTTAACTACTAAACTCTGTGGTGTGTTCAGTGTACTACACTTGTTAGTACCTGAGACTCCTTTGTTAGGGTCTCATGCAGTCTGCCTTTGCTCTATAATTTTGCCAACTGGGAGACTGTAAGAAAGCATAACAACTCCTGTACAGCCATAAAGGGACAAAAGATTTCACTAAGGAGCATTCTTTGTTAATCCCACAGAACAGATTTAGTCCTTGTCAGTAAAGATAAAAGAAACTGTTTTTACCCACTGTAAAGATTAAAGAAGCTTGCAGATATATAGGCGTAGATATAGATATAGATGATATAGATATATAAAATTACCATTTTGAAAACATTAGCTAGTACAAGAGTTTTTATAAAATTAGGGTATCAGTCCATTAAAATTACGGAAGATTTCTCTTAGAAAATAGGTCAAAGGGTACATATAGAAAAAAATTAATGAGGATAAATATTCAATCTGGGGACTTTCCATGGAGTTCCACTGGGTTCATTTGAAAGAATATGGAATTTAAAATTATCTTATTATGGAAATTAGTCACTGTATACTTTCAAATTTAAACATTTGACCTAACATTATAACCAATGACTATTTTTCTCTTATGTGACTTAATCATGTGAATTGTCTACACTTTGTTCTATAATGCAGACTACAAAAAAATTTCCTTCTTTTGGATGCCTTTCCTTTCATATTTTCTTTGATTCATATGTATCTATAACAGAAAGTTATCTGTAACAACCTGTGGTCTACATGAAATTGTAAAGCTATTGAATTCTGAATAATTTGAATGGAAATGAAAACAGTCTCGAGGGATATATGCTCAAGTAGCTTCCTATTTGTATTTCAAACAATGAAGTTTGGAGAAATAGTATTATTTATTATTTCACTATATAACTTATATATGCATTACATATATTCATCTGTATGCACATTTCATTAACAACTGAATGGTAGAAGTTGGAGTTCTGTTTCCAGTATAGCTGAGTAAGCCTCTAATTGGACCAAATCTGCTTCACACACATGCACACACAAAGGCATTCTCACAAACACACATTTTCTCAATAAATAATCACTTATTTCTCCATCCTAGATAGGTAATTTCTTTTTAAAATAATGATAAAATTCACAGTCCTGAAGTCTAGTCAAACAAGTGCTATTGGGATGTTACCCCAACCAGATGATAATTCTTAAAACATATTGCTTAACCTGTATGAGGCACAATTTCTTCTGTGAAATGAATGGGTCTATTTTTTCTTTCTAGCTTTAAAATTCCCAAGATAAAGTATCTTTACACAAAAAGCAAACAAACAAAGAAAATTAAGTCAAATATTCCATTTCCACTACGCAGACATAAAGTATACTGTTAAGAAGGCCATCTATACCTGGGTTTCTTCCATGGGTCTTCCACACCCTGGAAGTCTTCAGTGGCTTTCTTGTTATAAGCATGTAATAGTCCAACTGCAGTCTTTACATCCAACAATTGCAATAAGTGTTTCTTTATATCTTCTTAAAATCAGATTTTTATTTCCAACATTTTACATGATTTTTTTTTTCTTTCAAAGAAACATATATCTCTTGAGTATTATTTCTATAATTTTTCCCTTAAGTGGCCGATGTTTTCTGATTAAAACAAAATTGATAATTACATTAAGATGAAAAAAAATTCCGATGACAATGGAGCTTAACATACCAAAAAAACATTTAATTAACCTATATTGAGCCATTTAGAATCTATGGTGACTATTAAGTAAAAGAATCTTGCACTATGCAATGTTTACTAGAGGTGTCAACCTCACAGTAGAACAGCGAAGCCAAACCCTGTACCACAATTAACCTGAATGTGAGCTATGTAATTAGAAGGCTATTTGCAGTATTATATGAGCATGGTTACAACCATTCTGGGGGTTTTCCTTAAACAAGTTCTAATTACTGATTCATGTGGTATCAATAATAACTAAATTTTACGCCCCTATAAGAAACAACACTTAAAATGCGGCTACATGTGTTATTTTAAATGAATTTAGCATTCATTTTACTTTTCAGAGCAATAAACTGTAATCGCACAATTTATTTTCAGGTGTAATGCAGTGACTTAGTTTTTTTCTTTTGGCTGATAGGGCACTTTTGTTTTAGAGCTGATTTGTGAATGTTAATAATACACTAAAACTTTACTATTAATATTTTAGTTTTTGTTTTAGAGCTTGTGAATATTACAGATGCACTAAAATTTTATTATTTCATTTTAATATTGACTGCTTTTCTATCAACATTTTTTATAAAGATATGAAATGCAAATAATGAAAAGAAAACCATCTGGAACACCAAAATGAAAATGGGCTTTTTATAAAATGAAGGAGAACCATAACTGTGAGTTTTTCATTTCTCTTCAGTTGATTCTGTTCTTATTTACAACTGACAGGAAATTCCTGGAGGGCAATTAATTGCCTTCTTCACCAGAGAAGACATATCACCTTTTTTTTCTTTTAGCAATGACCCTGATCTCTATGTCCATTGAAGAAGAAAGATACATATTTAGATGACAGGCTTGAACCCAGTAGCTCATGTGCATGACCACTTCCCTCACAAGCTGCTGGAAACCAAGATTACCCTTAAAAATTAAAGCTATACACCCAACAAAACAATATGATGACTTGAGAATTTGCAATCTGTATGCTTAAATACTGCTCAGTGGCAACAAATCAATGAAATACAAAACAGGAATAAACAGGTTGGAACTTTTTTTGTCAGGAAGATAATAATGACAATGAAAAGCATCAAGATTATATAATCGAACAGATTAAGCACCACCACAGCTACAAAATTATCTTTAAAATAAGAGAATGCAATTCACATGCCCAAAGTAGAGGTTTCTGTTTTTGACTACTTGAAGGCTGGAACCTCTTTGTTGGCAATTATTATTGTTAAGGGATTCTGAAATGGAGTTAAAAGTAATTACTCCTTTCCTTATCTTGACCCTTAATATAGCTTTCTCTGAGTCTGCTTACAACTAGGATTTAAATGGCAAGATTAGAGCGTAAAAGAACCGTGATAGAAGAAGGGTTCTCAAAGCATACCAGCAAATCTGAAGGTTTAATAAAATGTCAAGGCTCAATTGTAACTAGTATTTTTCTTTCTTTCTAGCTCTTGGATCAATAAAATTATAATAGGGCATTTCAAGAGAAAACTATGCAGAAATTTTATTAAATTTAACTATGGGTCTGTGTTCATATATCTGTTAAGACAAAAAAGCCAGAAAACCACAACACAAGCAAAGCAAACATCTGATAGATATTTACTCTGATAGACTAAAGTAGAAGAAAGCCTTGGTCTTAGTTGTTAAAGTAGTTATGAATATAGATCCTAGATAAATACACCCAAACTTCCAAAACAGAAATTAGAAAACAGATTTCGACTGCCATCAGGTAATTTTTATGTACATTTGGGACTTAATAGTCATTTCTCTAGTGCCTCATCTGAGAAATCACTTAAATTGGATAATATTTCAGGGCATAGACTTTTGCCTCTAGAATGATTTGAAGCTATCTCTGAGTTTGGACACAATGTGTGATACAAAATGTGGGCTCAAAAATATTTGCTGAGTCAATTAATAAATAAATATACTACAATCATGTCAAAACCATGCATGCCAACTGATACCTCAGATACGGAAGCCTGTTGAAGTACACAAACTTTGGTCTATACAAGGAGTTAGTCAGCTATGGAACACTGTGTGTTTTTGTAAATAAAGTTTTATTGGAATACAGTCATCCTTGTTTATGTACCTGTTGTCTATGGCTATTTTCATGCTACAGTGACAAACCTGACTAGTTCCACAGAGAGTTTATGGTCTGCAAAGCTGAAAATATTTACTATCTGGCCCTTAGCAGAAAAATTTTCTGACTTCTGGTCTATGTTATTTTGTTTAAGCATAAAAGTTTTAAAGGTTATAAAAACAATCATTTGTTAGATTGTCTTCTAATAATCTGTACTAAATTTTTTTCCTGGTTACTCAGCAGCAGATAGTCTCTCAATCCACTATCTTATGTGCAGTGAGTTTCACAACTACACTATTATTGATCATCTCCATATCCTTTTCCAAATATAGCAAAATCAAACAGTCACAGAATAGAATTCTTTAGAGTCTTCTGTAACTTGCAATTAATCTGAAATTTTATAGATCTAGTTTAATTATATGGCCAGCTGTATACGCTAAATTTTTTTGGTTATTAATAATTTTTAATAACTTTCTTGTAAGAATTTGGGTAATTTCTAATGGACAATATTGGATCCTGATAGACTTGTTCACATTCATAAATGATGTTAGAATGGGTCTCTCTTAAGTAAAACATAATTATGTTGGAAGGATACTACAGATTTTATAAAATCAAAGAAAGTCCTAAATAACCAGACCCAGTGAAAGATGTAAAGACATTTTCAGGGATCTCAATAGTGATATTTTTTTGTGAACCATTCCATTAGGACACCAACATTGAATAACAATTCTAATTGTATTTTCTCTCTAAGTTTCTACTTGAGATTCAAATCCCTGAGACAAAGTTACATTTGCCTAGCTTAGGTATTATAACAACCAGACAGACAAAGGTTTGTTGTTCATAATTGATAGCTTCACAGAACTCACAGGGACGAGGCATTTTTTTTTTTCAAAATAAAAAATATGATGAAAAACTAAACAAAAGACCTCCATGAGAACATTACAGGCAAAGGGAAAAATGTGCACAAAACTGCAGCTGTGTGACAACATATGACTTACTCTGAAAGCAAAAAGGAATACTCTAAGGTTATAACTATAGATTTTTAGAAATTGAATGTTAGAGCTGACATAACAGAAGATAGAACTTCTAATTAGAAGATAGGTCAGGGCTTTGTAGGCCATATGGTCTCATAACTACTCAGTGTGATAACGTGAAAGCAGACATAGATAATACATAAACAAATAAGCATGACTGTATTTCAATAAATCTTTATTTATGAGATGGGAGGTTGAATTTTACCATAGCTAGCTCACATCTTGTCTAGGTCTATGATTGCCAAAGAAGACTGGATATATGCCAGGGATTAGGCAAGATGGACCCCTAAAAAGTCTGTGTGGGGAATGACATTAATTTGTATTTATTTTTTATCCTTTCAAAATTCCTGTTATGTATGTGTGAGTGTATTGTCTAGGATATATTTGTAGAATAATATATGACTATAATTTAATTATAAATGCATATTATATGTTGGAGGTGATTGTCCAAGATAGTTTTACTGACATAGCTACATGACAAAAAAGATACGTATATAGACAACTGCTCTAGGCATTAGGAAATCATTGTACTTTTCATTTTTTTAATCAATAAAGTATTCTAATCAAATTTGATTTTCAGAAGGATAATTTGTGAGCTATATTTTCATTATACTTAATTTCTTTACCAGGAATACAGTTATCATTTTCTTTTTAATTTAGAAGTTATTTTTAAATTCAGTTTCTTATCTCTTTGACCATCTTAGTTTTATCATATGTAATGTTTCCTGATAGTTGCTCCAAATTAAAGCCATAAAAAGCATCAGTGTTATAGAAAGCAATGATAACCAAAAATAATAAAGAATTTCAGTAACTTGATGAGATCTCATTACACCAAAATAATTCAGTGCAATTTTTGGTGTTGCTGGGAGGAAACAATGAAATCATTAAGCAGAGCAAATCTGATCCTGAAGATTGAACTATTACTGCCAAAGGAATATTACAAGGGATGATGTAGAATGTGTCATGATTTGATACAACAGGGAAATTGCATTTTAAAAATTTAACTAAGCCAGGATATCTTCCTGTAGGATAGAGTGGAGTACACATTTCAGAATTAATGTAGTACAACAAAGACAACAGCAAAGATCTATAAACTCATCATTGTTTTAACTCTAGAAGGCACAGTTTCTAGAAAATAATGGAAGGGAAAAAATTCTATAAGTATCTACTGGAGAAGTTTTTTGTGAGAAGATAAACAAAAACAATGCCTCCAAAAATATCAACCAAATCAAGCATTCACATTAATAGCATTTGAATTTAAACAAAGGAAGGTAACCAAATCCTAACATGGATGACCTAAAGAAACAGTACTGTAGAGGCTTAACAAAAGTAGAGATAAGTGGAATCCAGTATCCTCTTGGCCACCAAGTAGAGTGCTTGAAAAATGTTATATCCACTTAGATCACCCATCTTACATTCTGGACTCAATATAGCTGCCACTCCATCTCAGGCTCTTATCCCTGTGGTCCCATCCAGAATATCAGTTTTACTAAAAATTGTGCCAACTGTGGCCATTTGCTTCCATTTTTCTTGCTCATTTGCTCAATGTTCTGCTGCAATAATCTTTTTACCTTATTTAGAACTCTAATCAATTGACTCTAATAAATTTCATTATAAATTATTTCTTTAGGATTAGATTAGTTTCCTAGATTCATCATTACATGCTTTTGCACATACTCTAAATTTCTTGTCTAAAAATGATAAATTATCAATCAAGTTCTTTTAATTAAATGTATGCATACGCCACTATTGCAACACCACACTGTCTTCTATTTTATGCTAAATTGTTTGCAATAAGTAAGTGGTATTATTCAGATATAGAAGAGGAGAGTGAATAATGATAGGCAGCTTAAAGCAGGGAGGCCTGATCCAAGATTTCAGAATGTATAGGAGTTAGATGTATGGAAGGACATTTCTAGCAAAGAGGTCCTGATAAAAATAAATGGAAATACATGTTTCAGTAGTAACCAGAATAACTAAATTATGAGCTTGTGTCTAATGAAATACATGGGATTAAGAAAAATTCCATGAATACTTTAAAAGTACATTTGTGCATATAGAAGTTTAAAAGGTTAAATGAACTTATACCTACAAAAGTGATTATTGCACA
>CAUYSK010111178.1:0-36568 GCA_963575035.1 Avahi laniger
GGTGAGTACAAGCGGAGCCCATTCTTCCGATCTTGTGGTGCCTCACTTTGGATAATGGACTTAAGTTTAATCCAGGAAAGTATAAGAGGTTCTAGATCACTGTTGTTTCTTATGATTGAGTAATATTCCATTGTATACATATACTAAATTTTAATAATCCACTCATGGATTGGCGGGCACTTGGGTTGTTTCCACATCCTTGCAATAGTGAATTGTGCTACCATAAACATTTGGGTGCAGATGTCTTTATCATAGAATGTTTTGTGCTCTTTTGGGTAGATGCCTAATAGTGCTATTGCTAGTTTACTTTTAAAGGCGCAGAAGAAGCAGGTGTAATATCCTGCTGTGCACTGTGTCCCACTCTTTCAGCTCTACAACTATCTGGAAGAAAAGGTGGCCTAGAAAGAGGGTTATTCATCACTCCAGGGGGCAAAGGCTTCTCCTGTTTTTATGCAATTTCTCTTACACAACAAACTTTTCTTTTACAGAAAAAAACAAGACCTTTTCATTTTATAAACATGCACATATATGCATAAACACACACACACAGACCATGAGCAAAGTAGCTGCTTGTATCTCTAAGACACGATGAGTAGATTATCAATGTTACATGTTTTCCATGTTCAATCATTTTTGGCAATTGCTATTTATGTGGTAGTGACTTAAAAGTAATACCAAACTATTTAGCCCAGCAAGCTGCAAACTGGTATTTAATCCTAACAGCTTGCCAACACATTCATCTTTAAAATGAACAGCAGCATCTTATTCCCTATGTCTATCCTAGGGAAAAAAAGCAGCAAAGATCAGCAGAAAGTTTTCCATCTGTGAAACATGGAAGAGAAATGTCTTTTCACTACTTTAGATCCAACCCAAACAATGGAATAGAATCCAGTTTCTCACGACCTTTTCACCTTTCTTCACACAGCCATATTGGGCATTTAAAGAAAAAACAGATGTAGAAAATTCTTTTGAGAACATTAAATTAATCCTCTGTGAAATTTCATTATTTTGCCCATAAATGGCATGGTGGGTGTTATAAATGTAGGCAGATAGAATTAGCTACAGTGTAAATTTTTTTTAAATATTAAAACTCATCACAAAACAGATTTGCAGATGTGGAGACACCATAAATGAATGTGGGTTTTGATCTTTGATTGACTATATGCCTCACACACAACTGTCTGAGCGTTTTACACAGTAACAGATGGAGAAAATTTCCCATTAGCTCTTGCATCAAGCTTTTAGTTCAAGAAAAGAGTATCTATCAGTAATGAAATTAAGTCTTAACCAATTTGATTTCTCATCAAAGGGTTGACCTAACAGATGACTGAGGTAAAGCCCGGCTTTTTTTCACGAGCTAAAGGAGAAGGAAGCATTGATAGATGAGCCTAAGGCATTCCAAAATATATTCACTAAATAATAGACATCAATTCCTTCCAAATAAATAAGGTATTAATTCTCATGAAATTTACCAAAGCTAACAGTTAGGAAATGCAGGTGCTAAGGAAGAGAAATGAAATCTCAGCATAAAAAAAAAAAAATTGTAGTAAGCAGTGGAGGTCAAGGTTGACAAGTCATTAGATAGGAACTTCAGAGAAGATGTTTTAAAATATAGCAAGGACAATGTTCAATTAAATATAAGCAGAATCTATTGCAATTTTAAACATTTCCAAAGATGGGAAAAGATGCCTGCGTAAAACTTTTCAGATCCATTGATACGAGCTAGGCCACATGCCTATAATCCCAGCTTCTTGGCAGGCTGAGGCAGGAGGATCCCTTAAGCTCAGGAGTTCAAGAGCAATCTCGGCAATACAGGGAGACCCTTATCTTTTTAAAAAAAATCCATTGATATGTAGATTCTTATCTCTAGTAAAAGCATTAAATCTACTCTAGAATTAGCATCAATGGTAGAAAGGTGTGTATGTTACGTCCTGTTTATATCTAGTGTTTTAAATATACATCCTCCAATATTTATTTTTTTCAGTAGCATAAGGCAAGTCTTGTATATTTTTAAGGTTTTTACACTTATTACTACATAAAAAAATTTTGGCAAAATTTAGCGGCATACAAAAGAAGCAGATTATGGGAAGATGAAGAAGCAGGGAGCATCGGGCATCTGTCTACTCACCTAGACAACAATTGCACTGGTGAAATCTGTCTGAAATAATTATTTTGGATCTATGCAGTCCATTGAAGGCTTGGATGATAAATTATGGTTAATTTCAGTCAATTTCAGCTCTTGGCACAGAAGTAGTTACCCATCTCCCACCCCTCAGCCATGTGACAGGCAGCTGTGCATGTGTTCCTAGAGGAACTTGAAAACAGCTTGTGGGTGATAAGGTGGGAAAAAAGGTACATAAAGCAGTGCTAATGGAGAAATTTATAACTATAAATGCTTATATTAAAAATAAAGATCTCAAATCAATAACCTAACATTATAACTTAAGGAACTGAAAATAGGACAAATTAAACCCAAATCTAGCAAAAGTAAGGGAATAACACAAATTAGAGCAGAGATAAACAAATAGAGAAGAGAAAAATCAATGAAACCAAGATTTTGTTCTTTGAAACGACCAACCAAATCTCTAAAATCAGAGATGAAAATGGAGACATTACTAGCAATTCTATGGAAATAAAAAGGATTATAAGAGAGTACTATAAACAACTGTATGTCAACACATCAGAAAACCTAGATGAAATGGACAAATTCTTAGAAACAGAACACCTACTGAGACTAAATCATAGAGAAATAGAAAATCTGAGTAGAACTATAACTAGTAAGGAGATTGAGTCAGTAATCAAAAAATCTCCCAACAAAGAAAAGCTCTATACCTGATGGCTTCATTAGTGAATTCTACCAAATATTTAGAGAAGAACTAATACTAATCATTCTCAAAGTTTTCCAAAAAGATGAACAACAAGAAATACTTCTTAATTCATCCCCTGGGGCCATTATGATGACTATTACCAAAAAGAAAAATGATAAGTGTTGGTAAGGGTGTGAAGAAATCGGAGTCCTGTGGCAGATGGTGGGAATGTAAAGTGTCAAAATAACTATGGAAAACAGCACAGGTGTTAACAAAAAATTGAAAATATAATTAGCATGTGATCCAGCAATGCCAGTTCTGGGTATATGCCCAAAATAATTGACAAGAGAGTCCTAAAGAAATATCTGTATACCCATGTTTATTGCAGCATTGTTCACAATAGCTAAAATGTAGAAGCAACCCACATGTCCACTGACAGATGAATGGATTAGGGTATATACATACAATGAAATATTATTCAGCTTTAAAAAGGAATGAAATTTTGAATATATGCTACAACATGAAAGAAACTCCAGGACATAATGCTTATGCTAATGCCAGTCACAGAAAGACAAATACTGCATGATTCCACTTATATGAGGGACCCAGAGTGGTCTGAATCATAGAGACAAGAAAGAAGAATGGTAGTTGCCAATGGAGTATTCTTGTTTAATGCCTATAAAGTTTCAATTCTACAAGATGGAAGGAATTATGGAGACGGGTAGTGACAATGGTTGCACAACCATATGAATATATTTAATACTATTGATCTATAAACTTAGAAATGGTCAAGGTGGTAAATTTTATGTTGTATATTTCATCACAATTTTAAAAATGAGGAAAAAAACTCTTTTGGCATAAACAGCCATTTATTACAGATTATGTGTCATAAATTTGAACAGAGCTATTATATTTTCCTTTAATTTGGTCTGGAGGTCTCTCTTAGAAGAATGGCTGTAAACTCTAGTTCTGCTCTGACAAGGCTCCAGGAATTGGTTGTAGATGTTTACAGTGTGCCTTTCAGAAGATACTACTTTTTTTTCCCATTGTGAATGCCTAGAGCAGCACCATTTATAATAGCCAAAAGGCAGAAACAACCTAACTGTCCCTCAACTGACAAATGCACAAAATGCAATACACCCACACAACAGAACTCCACCCAGCCACAAAAGTGAATGAAATACTGATACATGCTACAATGCAGATGAACCCTGAAAACACTATGCCAAGTGAAAGAAAACAGTCTTAAAAGACTACATATTATGTGATCACAGAGGATACTTCTTTCTTTTGGCCAAAAGCCTAATGCTCAATTGTCTGACACATGACCAGGTGTCCCTGTCATAGAAAACTTATTTATACTGGAAGATACCCTTGTAGCTCTTGTCTGGCCTGTGTCCAATCTATTCCTACCAACACAGCCATTCTCTAGAAGAGCCCTGACCTAGAAAGAAGTTAGATTTGGATGTGCTGAACAAATGAGATGCAGAATAAGCAACTCAACAGAATACTAGAAATAACAGAAGCATTGTATTAATATTACTCACAGATCCCAAAGAGAAGAGGGCAGCATACCTTGTAGGGCCAACAGGAAGGGGGGTACCTGGGGCACATATATTCAATCAGCAGTTGGGGAACAAGAGAGAAAGAGAGAAAGAAGGGGGGAGAGAGAGAGAGAGAGAGAGAGTGTGTGTGTGTGTGTGTGTGTGTGTGTGTGCAAGAGACTTGTGGGCCAAAGCTTTTATTGGGGTTCAAGGCATTAGCCAAGCAGGTTTCTCTCAGGGAGTTCTAATTGATGGGTTTATAGCAAGCAGGTATGAGTTCCCTGAAGTCACTCTGTGACTCATAGGTGGTCAGTGTGGCATATTTGCACAGTCCACGTGGGATGGTAGGGATCATTGGGGTGAGTCAAGTAGGTTGTATCTAGCTATCCCACAGGGAGGTGGTCACCAGGATGTGGTTGTATAAGGAAGATATCTGGATCCATCACATTGAGGAACTGGCAAGTGGTAGAGAACAGGAAACTGTCCAAGACGACTAAGCTCTGCTTCAGGTATGAGAAAGTTAAACCTATATTCAAAATGGATGTTGAGGCGACATGAAACTGTAAGAATTCACCACAACAGCACAGGAGGGATAGTTTTTCTACACCTTACATTGTCTGAGGCCTCAGCTGGAAGATACTAAGGCTGGAGGCCAGAATCATCTGAAAACTGTTCACTCCCATGCCTGGTGGTTGATAATGGCTACCAGCTGGGATCTACTCTGGGACTGTCAGCTAGATCACCTACAACTGGCCTCTCCATGTAGACTGGAATTCCTCAAAATACAGTGGCTCTGATCCAAAAATGAGTGTCCCTAGAAAGTTGAGCCAGGTGGGAGTTGTATCACCTTTTATGCCCTAGCCTCAGAAGTCACAAGTGTCCTTCTTTCTATTTATTGAGCAGTCACAATGACGTACATTCAAGGGGTAGAAATTAGATTCCACTTTTTCTTTTTTTATGGAGACATGGTCTCACTCTGTCATCCAGGCTGGACTGCACTGGCACAATCATAGCTTACTGCAGCTTGAGCTCCTGGGCTCTAGCAATCCTCTGCCCCAGGCTGCCGAGTAGCGGGGATTAGAGACATGCACCACCATGCCCAGCTCACCTTTTGATGAGAGGAGTGCCAAAGTTCTGAGATTGTGGAACTGAAATATGGCTGTGAACATTTTAGGGATATGTAATCTATCACAGTGACTGTTTATCATTTTTTCTTTTCTCTTTTTCTTTCTTGTTTTTGCTTTTCTTATAGTTTCTAAGGAAAATAGCGAATCATACATGAAGAACATAATTCTAGTAAATTCTGGTGATATTTTTATCATCTGCTAAAAATCAGCTCATTGCAGATTAATAACTTTTCTTTCTAGGGTTGCTGTGGTAGGTCTACCAGATGTTGGTTCTGACAGGTATTTTTGAGTTTGTGCTTGTGGATAAAAGAAACGAACAGGATTTGGAAGTCTTAGTGGTAAGACAGACGTCAAGAATAGGGGTGGTAAAATGTTTAGAAATAGCATGACATTAGACATTGGAATTTGAATCTACTGAGAGGAGGAATTGAAGATGTGAAGGGGAGACTTCTTTGCTAAAAAGGATTGATTAAATATTTCTTGGTATATGTGAAGTTTCTTATGATAGTCTAACTTTAGGGCATGCTATTTTTCTATATACAACCAAGTAAACATTTATATAAAGAAAAATTCTTCACTTATTTATCAACTGGTATTATAGACCCACTTTTTAATGTTCTAGGAATACGTGAGTGATGCTGCTTTTTTGGCCTTCCACTTCTCCATGTCTTTAAATATCCTTCTCTGTCCTGGCGCTATTTCCCTGACTCAAGGAGGACACTGATGGATAATGGGCCTGACCTCTCCAGGGCCATTTCTCTGCACTGAAATAGCCGTATGATGAAACATGCTAGAAAGAGAATCTTGAACTGATGCAGTTGGGTGTTAACAAAAACATAAAAAGAAAGAATCATCTATTTATTTCTTTGAAAACCATGTCCCATGGACATTCTCTATAACATTACAAATCTACACTGAAAAATCCATTCTATAGAAATAATTTAAAAGTGTGTGAGGATGCTCACTGCAGTGTTATTTGTAATAATAAAAATTGAAAACAGACTAAAATGGCCATTGGTAGGAGATTGTCTATGTGACATATTTATATCTAGAATACTTTTGCAGTCATTCAGATAATGTATGTCTACTTTCATGGAAACATGCCTGTGTTTTATTGATACATTTAAAAAATAATTTGCAAAACATTATGGATAGCTGAATCACTTTAAAAAAATGATACAGAATTTCTATTTTAGATGGCAGACTTAGCATGACTAAGCTTTCCTATTCCATACAAAATATCTAGAAATGATAATGTATTTTCTATTTTCCTTTTAAAATTCACAACCACATGTAGATCAAGGAGAACCCTTCATGGATCAGAATATATAAAAAATTTCTGAAAGGTGAGAAATAAAAGGAAAATGATTAGAAAAATAAGATCCCCAAACACAGAGCAGATTTTTCTCTTAAAAAAAGTTGGGAACAGTACCAAGGGAGCTTATATGTATGGATATTGGGATCAAGAGAGGTTCTAAGAGTAAGCAACTGGATAATAAGAGAAGCAGGTCAGCTTCTGCCTATTCCACTTGCTTAGGCTGGAAAGCAGCCAGAGGGATGTCAGACTCAGGGAGGAAGGGGGAAGTTATGCAGTCAGGGCTTTGAGTCAAAGAAACGGAGTAGTGCTGACTGCTATGGCATTGCAACAGTGGCATATCATCCCAACCCTCTCCATCCTGAATGAAAGCTGCTCAGGGCATGTGCCATAGCAGATCATCTGAGCCCTCCTCATAAACAGATCCATCAGGCAACCCAGCAGGGCCTTTCAGCAACAAATATGAGAGCACATCAAGAGTCAGTCACCAATCATTTGACAAAAGCCAATGCTTCGCTGTTCTCCAATAAAAGAAGACCTTAATCTGAAGGACAGAGACTTAGAAGAACAAGCAGACTAGGAAGTTTAGAGTAAGCTCAGTTTATAACCTCAGAAATATAAAAAGATAATTTACACATAATAAAATCAACCCAATAGAAAAAATTAAAAGTGTCATCGTGTAAATAAAACTCAGTAGCTCAGCTGAAAAGAAGGCCATCGTGCAAGAGAAAGTAATGAGCTGGAATATCGAGCCTAGGAATTTTCTAGATTTCAAATAGTTGGAGAGGCAACGTTGTATGGTGGTTGAGAGAGAAGACTCCAGAAACAGAGTTGCCTGGATTTGAACACTAGGTCTGTCATTCCTATCTGTGCAACATTGGAAAAATTATTTAAATGTTTTATGTTTATTACTAAGCTATTTTCTCTGAGCTCCAAATATACCTTCTAATACTCTTCTTCATGAAGCTGGCGCTAACACTTCATTAGTTAAGTTGTGCTAGTAGAGAGTACAAAAGCACAACTAAGAGAGATGCAGGAGGCAGGGGTAAGAACTTTTTATTTGTTTGTTGTTCCTGTCACCCTTATGCTAACAGCAGGAAGTAATCCTGGCAGCAGCAGCTGGTTCTAGTCTCTACCCTTTCTCAGCATCTGCATCCCAGAACAGGGCTCTTCATATTTCCTCACCAGTATCAGCACCATGGGCACTGCCTCATTTCCAAGAGAGCTTCCTTCCTTACGTTAGTTACCTAGAATGGCACCCCTTACTCAGAGACTCTGCACTCCAATTTATGAAGTTTCTAGGTTCTGATAATCTTCCTTTCTATCTCCTACACATGAGGGTGGTAGCTGCTTTCTGCCATTATTACTTCGGTGTCCCTCTGGGTTACCTCAGTGTTCTCATTTTGCTTTTTCAGTGTTTCAATGTCAACTTAAAAACCTATCTTCACCTATTCCCTATGTTAGTTCTTTCTGTTGAAATATCTACTGTGGTTTTGTCTTCCTGAATCAATCTCCTCATATTCAACCAAAAGTGAGTGGTTACGGAGATTGAGTTTATACATGTAGAGCACCAGGAACAGTACCTGTATGTAAAGAGCTAGATAAGCATTAGCTATTATTATTAACTATTATCTCAGAAACTGCAAAAGATGTAAGAAAAAATAAAAGGTATTAAGATAGAACTTGAAATTTTTCAGCAGCTGTTTTGGAAGTATAGAAATGACTTGGAGAATAGAAATTACTTAGGGAAGCCAATTGTGGATAGATAGATGAATATATGGTAGATAAATAGATAAGAAAAATTTACTCAGTTTAATAGATATAAGCTATTGGTGGAACAAAACACATACACACACAGACAAATAATGCCTTAATCTCAACTATGGTTTTCAAATCTTAGGCTTTCAAAAACAAAACAGTAAATATTAACTTATCTAGCTTTAAATAAATATTAAAAGTTAAAATATCCAGGCAAAAATAGATAAGGAGAGAATAAGAAAATAAAACTATTGAACAATTTCTTTTGTGAACAGATGTGTAATATTTAAAATAAATAGAACATAGCAATGTATTAGAAAATAATACAACATGATTAAGTAGAGTTTAGCTCAGGAATGCGAGAGTAGTTTAATATTAGAATTTATTAACATAGTAATTCTGTACATAAATAAGGAGGAAAACTATTTAATCATCTCAAGAGATACTTAAATAGCATTCGATGATATCTAGCAGCCATTCTTAATTTTTAAAAATATGCTGTAAGCAAATGAGAACTAAGAAGCAACTCTAATTGGATATGAGATTTCAAACAGTGACCTACAACAAACATCGTGGTCAATAGTGAATTGAAACATTCCCATCAAAGTCAATAACTAGATAAAAATGCCTGCTAATTCTTTTGCTACTCAATATTGCACTGGAATTCCAAGTTAATAAGATAAGAAAAAAATGAAGTATATTTACTAAAAGGAAGAAACCAGACTGTCATTATTTACAAGTGATAAGGTTATCTATAGAGTTTGTCAGTTGATTGTCCCAATTTTTCTATTAGAGTGAATAACAGTTCAGCATTGTGGCCTGACAAAATAAATGATGAAAAACATCTAAAACTTTCTTACATACCAGTAAAATGTACTAGGTTTGAAGATCCTTTTTCTGATAGCAATGAAAAATATACGGCAATGAGAGAAAAATCTAGAAATAAATGTAGAATAATGTGTAGAAAATTATAAAAATTTGATTAAGGTGGTGTAGAGACCTAAGTAAAAAGAAATATAATATGCTCATGAATGGGAAGATGCAATACAATAAAGTCATCATTTCTTTCAAACTTAATAAATTTAATGGAATCCCCCAAAATGACCCCATAAGATTTTTCATCTGTCTTGACCAGGTGAGTCTAAAATTCAAGTGAAAGAATAAGTGTAAAAAAATGATAAAGGCAGTTTTGAAAAAGAATAACTTGATTTAACAGATTTCAAATTATGTCACAAGGCTTTAGGAGGTATAACAGTCTGGTATGTGTGTAGAAATAGATTTATGCTCACTGGCTTGGGGATATTTCTGAGACATATTCCCATGTTGACTGAATAAAGTAAAAGTGAAGAAAGTAAAATTTTCTATTTTCTAATTCACAAAGCTGGCATCGATCCAGAAGGATGCATACTCACTGATGACAGTAGCCATGGAACTGGGATGATAGGCTACTGAGTAAAGGATTCTCCAGCCTTCGGTGTCATCTCAGAATTTTTAGAGAATGTAGTCATATACTATTCAGATGATCATAATTAAAAATATCTTAAAAAGCAATATATCCAAATGCATATATACAAATCTATTGATGTTCATATATGTATATCCTTCTATTTCAATCTATCTTTATGAGTTAACTTTACTGTGCAACAAATCACTCCAAAACTTTGTTGCTTAACACAGCATTTATTAGTTCTCATGATTCAGTGGGTTGGTTTGGAATTTGTTCTGACTCAGCTGGAGACGGATGGTCTAGGATGATGCCACTCACACGTCCAGTCACATGTCCAGGCCTCAGCTGCAATGGCACGATGGTTAGTTGGCTGGGTCCTCTTTCCACAAAGTCAATCATTCTCCAGGAGGCAAGACTAGTCTTGTTGATGGTGGAAAGGTTCCCAGCAACAGGAAAGGGCAAACCCTAATGCTTTTCAAGCTCCTACTTGTGTCAGATTTGCTGTTATCCCATTGGTTAAAGCAAGTCCTGTGGCCAAGTCCAAAGTCAGTGCTGGAGGGAACCACTCAGAAAAAAGACTAAAGTGATACACACCAAGCAATAAAAAGTGGATATACCCGGGAGATGGAAATAATGGAGGATGAGAGGGGATTTTACTTGTTTGCATACTAACATACTGTTTTTTTAAAAAAACAACAAACATGTATTTTGCAAAATGTCTTGCTTTAAAAAGCAAATAGAAAAAAAAAAAAAATCCTTCTGCGTTAATGGAATCTCTGAGAGTTTCCCGACCTTGATTTCATTCCCTGAATCTGCATACATCTGCCCTCCTCAGCGACAGAATCTTCCTGCCCTTGCCCTTGTTAAACATGTGTTTTCCCACAGTGAGACACTGCAAAGTGCCTACCTCCTTCTAGAAACCTCACCTTTACAGCCACCCTAGCATCTGCTGGCACATATGCACAGATATCATGGAAACATACATAATAAAATAAACAAGGACAAAAAGTCTTTTAGAAATCCCAATTGGCTGCAGCTGCTTCTGTCCCCCAAGGGAGTGGCATAATTTCCTTCTAGAGTCGACAGCTTTTTGTAAAGCTTGATTGGCTGACTTGGGGTGCAGAGTCTCTCTGGGCAGAGTTTAGGAAGATACAATGCAAGAAAGAAATAGGCTTCTTGTGACAGGTTGGAGAAAATAAAGTGGATCAGGGAAAGGATGAGAAAACAAGAAAAGAAAAAGCACAATAATGGCTTTTGGCAGGGTGGGTGTCCAAACTTATTTTAAGGACAGAAGTGTGTCAATTATGAAGTGATTACCTTTCTCCCTTGTTGCCCTTCTATACTTTGCTATGCTGACTCTTGAATGCTACAAAATGCCTTTTCCTTTGTCAGTTGCCTTTGTTAGATTTTACCAGATTGAATCTGGAGACTGCTCCTACCTTTTTGTTTGCTATCCCTGTCACTGAAGCTCATTTGCTATTACTGTAACTATTCCCCAGACTAATCCTTCATTCAAGTAGCAGAAGTCAGCTCTAGTCTCCATCTATTGGAACTTCCAAAACCAGCCTCATTGCACCTGATACCAGCACTAGAGAAGCAGCACCTTTATGCCCTTACAGCCTCAACTTTAATCCCTGTTCTCCCCAAGACCCTGACTGGCTGACATCAGCCAGATGGCAACCCCCTTCCCCTCCTCAAAGGTCTTTCTAGACTCTGGGATCTGGGCTTTTAAGTTCTGATATTGTCCCTTTTGTTCCCTAACTCTAGGGGTAGTGCCTACATTCTGCATTTATTATCTTTGTTTTACATTGGTGTATCCCTCCTTTTTTTTTTTTTCATTCCACTGTGGAAATAAGCAAAAACCACCCAATTAAGAACAAAATGAGGCTATTTATTCAGAAACTGCTATAACGAGAGAGTCAGCCACCATCACTTGTGTTTGGCAGAGACTCCAAGGCAGACAGCAGAGTGGGAAAAGCTTTATAGTGGAAGAAAGGGAAGGCTTAGGTATGCCCACATTGGAGGTTGTTGGCATAGGGAAAGTGATTAGTACATGTGATTAAGTTTGGGGAGCAAATTTGGTTTGAAATACACTCCCCAAAGGGGAGAGGAGGGATAAAACAATAGGGAAGCTGGCAGTCATTGGTCAAGTTCTGACCATTCTGGGCAGATTGCTCCAGAGGTTGTAGTTTGGTTTCCTCCACTGGTTGCTGCAGAGATTGTGGGTCAGAATTCTTTTGTAGTAGCTGGTCAGTCCATAATTCATTTGTGCATCCAGCTGCTCATCTCCAATGCCTGTTTAGTTAATTTCCTACACTAAATCTTTCTGTTGAAATGCTTTGTGTGGTTTCTGTTTTCTTGATTAGACGCTGACTGATACAAGGGGTGTCTAATATTTAATTTTCAAAAGCTTCCACTGTGTGCATATGTTGAGGGGGTGGTTATGTTTGTGTGTCTATTTTGCCAAATCTTTAGTAAGCCTGATACCTACACAAATAACTTGGGTGAATGGTGTTTTGGAAAAGATCAAGGAAATGAACATATCTGGAAGAGTCGAAGGCAGAAAGAGCAGCTGCAGGAGCCGATGCATTGATGGCACCAGACTTCAACACAGATAAGAACATAAACCCTGAAGTGATCAAGAGAACCAAGCCCCAAAGGCATTCCCATATCCGTAGTTCATACTAGGACCTGTATGAAGGTGTCTAATAAATATTTTGGTTTCATTAACCAGTTCCCAAATTGATAAGATCGATTTTGTCTGAGTACTTTGGTGATACTTTGTGATTCATTCACATTTACTGTCAATTCTTTTTAACACCAAGGGTCCAGGAATTCTGTGCCTGGAAATGGGATAACAGATGACAATATCACAGTTCACCCTATTCTTTAAACATAGATCCCTTACATCAAAAGGATATACAACTCAGAAGATAATGCCACATTGCTTGCATCCCACCCAGTCATTAATGATTAGTCTAATCCATCATTATATTTTATAAAAATATTTCCCAGGGTGAGGTCACCCAGGATTGTAGCTTTCCATTCTGTCTTGCCAGGTTACAAAAGCAGGAGTGGTCTCAACAAACATGTAACTTTACCCTTTAAGGTACCTTACATAATTGAGCTAAAAGACATTATTATTTCTTGCTCTGAGCCTCTTTTGAGGTGTTGAAGTAATGATTGGATTTTCTTCATTACACAACCCATTTATTCATTTCTTTACCCCCAGCAACACAAGTCTAATATGTACCTCACCCTCAGTCCATTCCCATTCACATATGGTTGGGTTTCTTAGCTGCAGAAGCAGTGGGCTATTTTCAACCATCAGGCACTATAGTTGCATTCAGTGTTAACCTGGATTTTGTCAGAGAGAATGAAAGTACCACCTACCCTAATCAGACCCTTAGAAATTTGGACATAAGGTTTAAAAACATACTTAGAGTTTCTGCTTCTCGGCTACATATTGTACTATATTTTTAAAATGACAATTATCCAACTTTTTTCCTTGAAGTGTTCAGAATCTTTCTGGAAAGAGATTAACATGAGAGAAGTTATTAATAAGTAGAGAGTGGTAAAAACAATATAATGTAAGGTTCAGCATGAACACTAAAACTAAATGATATCGTATTTTTTTAAAGGGAAGAAAATACATATAACTTGAGTATATTGGAAAGCCTTTGCAGAGTAAATCAGATTTAAATCCTCACTTTTCAGTAAAGAAAAGCCAGCATGAAAAATTCCAAAAAATTGTGATTGCAGAAATCGCTCATAATTTCACCTATCTGAAAGCAGTTTTTTGCTTTAAATTTTATATATATCAGTTTAGTCACAGTCAGGATATACAATTTATTACCTTGCTTATATTTACATTATCACAAATATTTTTCATATTTTAATATTTTTTATATATTATTACCATTTTTTAATGACCATGTGATATTTCATTGTTTTGTTGTGCCATAGGTTATACAACTTTCCACTGGCACTTTCTTTTTTGTTTTGTAATTTTAGATTTATCCATGAAGATATTAATTGTTTCACAATAATTTTTCTTTCAGTGAATTTTTTCTTTGGGATACACTTTCAGAGAAGAAATTGGATACACAATGTATTCAATCTGTGTGTGGATACATTGATGGCTCTTACTTTTGAAATATTGATTTACAAAAAGATTGTACTGGTTTGGCAGTATTGATAATATCTTAGCCATATCAGCTTGTGTTATGTTTTTTTTTTTAATCCTGGTTTCCAGCGTACTTTAATTTGCATTAGCTACTTACGAGGAAAAGAATCTTTCCATCTGTGTTTTTTTTGTATTCGTTGATGAGGATATAAAACATGCAGAAGAAAGGGAAAAACAATGCCTTGAAAAAAATGAACAGGACTGGGTGGTAAAAGTGAAGATAGCTAGATGATAGAAGAAGAAATAGATGGAAATATTGTTTAGAATGTGTGTATGTATTTATACATACACATGTACATATATAATATATGCCTTCATGATTAAGTAATTATTATAAACCCAGCAATCTATTAAATGATTTTAAATAAATTTCCTACTATTCTCACAACAACCTAATGTTTTGTTTCCTCATTTTCCTGGTGAGAAACTAAAAGCTCGTGACAGTTACATCATATGCCCAAGGTCCCCAAGCTTAGTAGCAATGTGGGTTTTTACCAATGTCTCTCTTGCTCTTAACACAGTTCTAATCACCAGGGTCTACTCTAAATGTTTTTGTTTAATGTGGAGAATCTGTACTGAGAAGAAATAAAGGCACACATGACAGGTTATCAGAAACTGGTAAAAATGGCATGTTTCCCGGACATGGTAAGATCTACCAAAATGAGATCCATATTGGTGATAAGGGCTATATCTATTTTCTGCTGCCAAATGAACTTGGTTTTAGTTTAATTCTCTTTATAGAATTGATGTTTGTTCTTGGCTAACCATCTATGATATCATTATACCGCACACGATGAATTATTCACCCAAATGTGCCTTACAATTAGTCTCAGCAGAGTGTTCGCTCCTTTAGTCCAAACATTTTACTTTATCTATAAAGATGAAATTAATCATCTCTGCCAGCAATGAATAACTGAGAGAATTAGTTTTTAATATCTGGAGTAGAGAAGGGGAAAATTGCCGGCAGAGAAATACATTTTGCTTGACCAGTGTTCTATGTTTCCTTTTATAATTTGTATTCTATATCGTATGCAGCATCTTTGGCTGGGAGGGGGAGGAGATAGGACAAAGATGATTAATGAAAATGCACTTTAATTGTAGTCATTCTATTTCAAACTGCTACCACTTAATTTTCACAACAATGCTGTAAGTTAGGTACCAGTAGTGCCTTATTTTATAGAAGAGAAAGTGGGCACAGAGAAGTCAAGTCATTGAACCAAAGGATGTGCATAGGCCTCGCAGCATCAGTATCTGGGTCTTGCACTGGTGTCGGGTATGCTGTTTTGGATCTACTCCTCTTTCTGTGCTAGGCCACCTACTTGCGGTATCACAGAGCAATGCAGTTTCCCAGAAGGAAAGAATTAGGAGGGAAAGCCAGAGGACTCTATGCCCCCAAAGACATGTACTATGTGGTAGATTATCAATAGCTATTCACATTTGGAAATACTTTGGAAACAAATTGCCTCCTTGTAAAAACAGTTTTTTCTGGTTGTTTCCTCTTCTGTGTGATTGAACTTAAAAAAAAAAATAGAGTTAAATTCCCTACCTTGACTCCTAAATAAGTCAGAAGTTCAGAATTTTTCAAAATGTGGAAAAATTCTGTATTCACTTACATCAGAATCACCTGGACTCCCCATCACACATACTGAGCTAGATTTTTGGGAATGAGGCCCAAGATTGTTCATTTAAAAACACTCTCCAGTATTTGAGAAGTACTTGAGGTTTTCCACCACGTGTTTGAAGATGATGATGACAATGATGAAAAATGAAGTAGTGACACATACTTAGTAATACATTCACATTTGTTAAATGTTTTACATGTTTGTTTAAACTCATAAAAACCCTATAAGGCAGTTTCTATTATTATCTTCACATTACTAAAATAAACTGTAGCTTTCTAAAGAAAAAGAGTCAAATCCATATGTTCTAGTTCAAGAGTTTGTTACGCCTTTTAACCTCTACATTATATCAGTGTGTTTCAGTTGTAGAAAATTTCAGTCAGTGATGCTCAAGGCAAAGATGTGTTGCAACTTACAATAAAACAATAAATAAAATAAAAATAGCGAAATTTTCATTTTGAATAAGAATATATTCTTCCATTTTCCTAGGATTTACTGAATGGCTAGATGAAAAGTGCTTATATTATGATTAAATTTATAGTCCTACAGTTTATTAAAATATTTATCTAAGAGCCTGGTTAAAATTTCATAGTGTTTAAACATTAGCGTAGGAAAACCAAACAAATAAAATTGAATAAAAGTCAGAACTACTCTTAAAAGTGAGAAAAATCCAGACTTAAATTACTTTGTGTAACCCACAGGGACTAGAAGTGGTCTTCAAAGGGTGATAATTGCAGAGTGGGCTCAATCAGCTGCCATATCTTTCTTTACCTTGACTACATAAACTATCAGGGATTATACTTCCTGGGTGTCTATACAAAGCTTCCTAATTAGAGAAAACACTGGGCAATTTCCAAGTGCTCTTGTTACCAAGCAGCAGCATGTGACAAGGATTTTTTCTCAATTTCTTCACAGATTTTTCTGTAATAATCATAAAAAACAAAACAAAACAAAATAGTAACTTAGAAACAAATTTAGAAAGAGGAGGCTCAAATATCGATGGATTATTTCATAATTCTCTCTTCATGATGACTATGGAGGCACCCTTATTTACTACTGGTGAGACTGTACATTTGTACAGATGTTTCCAGACAGCAGTTAGCACTAGATAAGTTTTGAAAATGTTCTTTGATTTAGAAAATCTATTTATAGGAATTGGTTGTAAGGCAATGATGAATAACAGGAACCAAGGTTTTTCTGCAAAGCTGCTTATCATGGTAGTCATAATTTCTATAAAAAATTTTGGAAATACAGAAAAATGCTATTTGCTATCCCAATACGAAGACAGGACAATAATGAAACATGATGCACTTGCCTTCTAGTCTTTTTTTTTTTTTTAAGTTATGTCTGGACATAACTGTCATTATTGTTTATTTTATATTTTTTTAAGCTGTGGCCCATATAGTTAAAATTGTGATAAACATGAATTGTACTGTCAGTAAAATGATCTAAAGAGTACTGCAAAGGTTAATGATTATTTTAGTTGTATTTTTAATGATGTGACATAATTTAATTCCCTGTTGATTTTTTTTCTATTTTTTTAATACTGTAAGCATATACACATAATTGGATGTTTAATTTTAATTATAGTTATTCATAGCTTTTGGTAGGTATTTTTACATGAAGAACTTATTTCTAAAATTGTAAATATTAATATTTTAAAAGAAAAATCTCACAAAGTACAAATTGGAGCCTTTATTAAAGCATACTATTTATCTAAATAACTATTTTCTCTAAAAATATATTTGGGGACTTTATATTGTTTCTTTTTCTGTATAAGTTTACTTAAGAGCATCTTTCCTGAACTCATTTTTAATGATTTGAATTAAGATCTCCAAGCCTTTATCAGTGAGGATGATCTTTTAGTTGTATATTCTCAAAACCATGTTCATCATATAATGGTTGTCAGGGGATTATGATATGATAGTTTTCCCTCTATTTATCTCTATTTCAATTTTGGTAATATTTCCACTGTTTTCCAATTTGAAGAACTAATGTTAAATTGCTTTCATACTTCAAAAACACACACAAAATGTCCTTCATTAAAAGTACTAACTTATACTTTAAGACAGTGCTTCATGTTTTTGGACAAGAGCTACAAGGAAAATCACAAATGATGCTTTGGAATAGGGAAGAAAATTTTAACCCAGGCATTGTATTATAAAAGGAGTTACATTCTTAGGTGAATTGTTTAGGTATCAGGTTTTTCTTTCATTGGTAATTTTTGCAATTCATCAGATTTCTTTGAAAAAATAAAAATTACTTTCTTCCCTCCATGTCCAGAGGAAGGTAAGCGAATGGTACATAATACTTACATTTCACAAATAATAAACAAAAATAATTGCTTCATCTCAAGATAAATGGCTAGAAAGTAGCCTATCATGTGAATTGATCTATTTCAGACTTTCTAAAAAAATGTGGGTATGTTAATTTATTAATATTCAAGATGATTCAGGAAGATCTTATAATTCTGCTTAAATGAAAAGCCTTTGAGAATGTAAACATCTTATTATTAGTAATGAGATAATATTTTCATATGTTAGCCAAATGCTTATTTTGCTCTCAGTAATGATTTTTTTTTCACTGAATGAAATCCATCCAATACTTCAGATATGTAAAGTTTTCAAAGACTAGCAAATACTAATGATAATAATAATAAA
The DNA here is from genome assembly GCA_963575035.1 of Avahi laniger. NCBI lineage: Eukaryota > Metazoa > Chordata > Mammalia > Primates > Indriidae > Avahi > Avahi laniger. Next base: position 18,464 of record CAUYSK010111178.1, read on the forward strand.
TTTAATTTAAAATAAATCCTATCTGTTTCAGAAACCAAAGCTTTTGATTTACAAAAGCCAAAAAGATTATTTTTCTTTCTTTTTGTGAAACTTACATACTAGGATTGAATGAGTCATGATTCTTGATTCACAAAACATGCTGTAATTGGATCATACAAAGCCCTTGTTTATTTTGTTCTATTTTTAATAATGAAAGAACACTCATAAGCTCAGCATACCATCCAAGAACAAGAACCTCACAAATAACTTGCCATCTACTTATATGCTTCTCCTCTATTTCATCCTCCTGCCCCCTCCCAGAGATAACTCTCCCAAATTTCTTATCATCCCCTGTAATTTGCTCTTGAGCACATGAGGAAAAATTGTTCTTAAGTAGAGGGAGAATTGCTGAAACGTAGCAATGTTATGAAATATCCCTCCATAATAGATAATCCCAAATTGTTTCAAGAGTGATCGTATCAATTTACCCTTTAACGAACACTGTATCAGAAACCCTGTTGATCTCTGTTCTGATACTCCCTAACTTTTTTTTTTTTTTAGCAATTAAATGGAATCAAATTATATCTCATGTGGTCTTGATTTGCTTCTCCAAAGCACTAATGTGGCTGAACTTACTTATTAGCCCTATATGTTTATTTCCCTGTACATGGCTGTTTCTGTATTTCCCCCATTTTTATTTGTATGTTGGTTTTTTCCTATTGATTAGTGAGATCTGTCAAGCTATCTATATACCTATATATAGATAGATAAGTTTTTATATATGTGCACACATCCATATCTACATATCATAATTCTTTGTGGTTATATATGTTGCAAATATTTCTCCTAGTTATTGCTTGTCTTTTTAAATTTTCTTTCTTTCATACGTCTTTTGAATTCATTAGAACTAAGGCACAAATTCTATGCCATGAAGGGGGGGCGGGGAGTGATGCTCTTTTCCCCATGGCTTCCAAGGCCACCTTGGGCATCGATATCTAGCTGTCTGGCGGTAGAAGAGAGTGTGTGGAGGACTGCATGGGAGGTTTTATGGCCCACGCCTGGAATAAGCATGTTATCATCTCTCATTCCACTGCTCAGAGCTCAGACACCTGGTCGCAGCTAATTGCAAGGGAGACTGGAAAACATTGCCCGGCCACATGTCTAGGAGAAATGGAAACTAGATTTGGTAAACAGCTAGTCAGTCTTTATCACAGTACTCAAAATATGTTGGGTTAAGGTGAAATAGAGGTAGATAATTTTTATGTCTGAATTTTAGGACCTGAAGTTCTGTATCATGACTCATAGCTTACAAGAATATTGATGCCCTGGTTCCTGCCCACATTTCTACTCGCATCATTCCCCATTTTCTTCCTTTGCACTCTCTGTTCCAGCCTAACCAACCTCATTTCTGTTCCTCACAGGAGTCATGCTGTCTGAGGCTTCCTCTCCATTTCTGTTTTTCCTACCTGAAAGGCTCCTCTTGCCTCTCCTTCCTCACCTCCTCCCAGCTGAACCATTTAGTGGTTATCTCTTCCTCATCCTTCACATCTCACTTTTAAAGTTACTTCCTTTAGTAACTTTAGTTAAGAAGTCTTCCCTGACCACCACAGAGTCCCTAAATTAATTGCAACTGACTGGGTGCTGGCCAATTTTACTGTTTTTTGTTTTGCTTCATTTTTGAACTTTTAAGATTGTGTAACTTTCCTATTGGACTGTAAGCTCCAGGTCAAGTCCTGAGTCTTATCTTCCATACTGGCTTCTATCATAGTATCATGGTGCTTGTGAAGGAAGAAGGAAAAGAAGGAAGGAGGGGAGGAAGGGAGGGAAAATAGAAGGAAGGCAAAGTTTTGGCATGATTTCAGAATGCATCCTAATTGTTACATACCGATTGCCTGGATTGATTTGCTGATTATCTCAGTTATTGGATCTATAAACCTTCCTCTGTCACTATTCCATGTATGCCTCATCTATAAGCTGTATCCTTGGCCAAAGAGTATGCCTCTGAGAGAGAAAAATGCTCCTGGGTCAATTGTCTATGAGTCACTGTGCTTTCTTGGCATTCCTAAGTATGATTTCATTTATCCATTATGAGAAATGTATTTGTAACATCCTTATGAAAATTACTGTCAAGTGCATGCATAAATATAGATTTCAACAGACTGCTATGAAAAAGAGAGAGAGGGAAAGAAAGAATGTGGCAGAGCCTGCTTAGTCTTCTAGATTTTTGTTGAATGAAGAACATGAAGATCTGGCAGACATTTATCTAGAGTTTGTAAAATGAAGTTTTGAAGATAAAATATCTATCAATCAAGGAACTCAGTGAATATGAAGTTAGAAATGTGGTAACAAAGAATAGCTCAGCCCAGGCTGTGACTGATAAGGCAGCAGGGATGCCAGTAAAAAAATAACAAAAGAGAGAGGTAAAGTTAGAGAGTATTGCGATTTTCCCTAACCTGAATATAGCAAAGAGTCTTGTGTTGTGTGCTGGCATTACAGAGGCTAATAAAAGAGAAGTAGAAAATAAAGAAGAATGTCTAAAGCATAGTTCCTCTACATGGTTACGAAACGAGAAATTATTCATGTTCTAGAAGGACGCACATCCCACTTTCAACTCTCATCCAGGACAGGTTCATCACTGATAGTCTTGTGCAACCTACCGCAGTCTGTTGGAAGTTTTATGGCTTCTCCTTGAGACTCTGTCCCTTTCCTCTTCTTCCTGGTTCCACTATTTTTCTGCTTTTCATGGCCTTCCCAAGAGATTGCAGTGGGATAATCAAAGGAGAGGAGACATAAGCCAGACAGTTTTGTAATGATTTGTAGCTCTTATAAAACCATTTCTCTAAGGGAGAAAATTTTAATGATTTGTTACCATAAGGGTTTGGGATTATCTGTGATTTTTAATTATTCCAGCTACCCAGATCATTTTTGCCATAGAATCAAATCTTGCCTATGGTTTGGATTATTGAGATCAGGTTCCTGATGTGCAAAGTAATTAAAAGCACAATTGATCCTTGAATCTCTAACTGCATATGTACTGATCTCCTTTTATTAGATATTTTCTTGTATCTAATGCATATTGCCAATTGTTAAGTAGATATCTTGTTAATTTTACTCTTCTCTAAACATCAATGACATTCTTTAAGTGATAGTATCCTTGGGTCAAAGCCTATTTACATTAATTAGACGGAAGCCAACCTTTTTAAGTGATAGAAGTGGAATGCATATGTTTTGACTAGTTTTTAGTTTCAACTGATTGTGTTTAAGAAAAAAAAGAGAGCCTTTATTTTTAAATGGCAATCATGTTTGCATTTATATGTTACCACTTTGTAAAGGAGTCTGCAGTGATAGGATATTCTTTCATTCCTTTATTGTTATTCATGAGATACTATCACTAAGTCATAAAATCATAAAATGAATTGCCCTAAATTAGGATTAGAGTGTAGTGAACACGTGAAAGAATCACTCATTACCTCTTGAATGCAGAGAGGCCCCAGTGTGTAAAGCTTTAGTTTCCGACAGCATGTTTATTTTTTAAGGAAGTTGGATTGGAGAGGGCAAATGAAAGAGAAAAGGAAAAGTTCAGCAATGCAAAATGTAGACTCACTGAGGCTATTTCAGAGGAGTAAGGCTAAAAAACAATAAGGATTAAAATCCCACAAATGGAACCTTAGACTTCAGGAAAATTTAGGAGCCTAGGAACCATTAATTTCCAATCTAAAAAGTAGATTGAGTTGAAATAAAATAATAGAAAGCACCAAAATTCCCACTGGGATATTCTACAAATGCTATCTTAAAAACAAGCAATATTCTCGTAATATGGGACAATGGATGTCATTCTGTACTTGGCTTCCTGTCTCACCAAAGGTACAGCACACCTTTAAAGATAGGCAGGTCTCATGGCTCTTCACTCTCAGAAAATTCAAGCTACCTATTGACACCTCTTCTATATAATCAGGTATCCTTTCTGTTTTTCACTTACTTTAGAAGCATCCCTTTATAAATTCATTTTTGTTCTATATTTTCCTCCCAGCACTCTAAATTAAAGAAAGTGATTCAATGTTCCAACTTGGAATTACTTGGCCATTTTTCTGAAATGGTCATTCTGCCCTTGTCAAACTTCTGGTGGAATAACTAGCCCTGTCCTGGAAACAGTTATTTCCCAGAATTTCTGTCTTTATTGATATATTCAAATATTGGTATATTCAAATATTCATTGAATATTTCAGTCAGATAGGAAACATTTCAGGGTATGATAGTTGCTATCTAAAATTTCCTAGTAGTGTAGCCCCTTGTAGGTAAAAACGAGTAAAACCTGTATTTGTACACTTTTCACCAAGGTGACACAAGGTGGTGAGCGATTAGTGTGATGGGTCGTTTGAGCTTTGATACGTGTTGTCAGCAAATGTGGACTCACGCTTCAGATGAGTGAAACTGGGACCGTTACCAGTTAAAGATAACTAACTCCACTTGAGCAGATATTTCCTGACTTTGTGAACACATCTACCTAAAACTATAAAGATTCTTTATGGGGTTAGTGGCTGCTATGTTCTGGTCCCAGAGTGGAGTATTGGCTGCTGCAGTAAATACAATTCAGTATAAGGAATAGTGTAGAAGAAGTTTCTACCACCAGGCTGCAGTCCGTATGGCAGATCTTGTCATTTTTCATTTTTAAATAAGATGAGTTCCTTTCTCTTGATACTTATTTCAGTTCATTCTCTCTTAAAAAGAAAGCAAAAGTCGCTTACATGGCCCTTGGGAGACAGGTACTGCCATTTTTTTAGGAAGATAAGTTTAGAAAAGAGAACTCAAGATGAGTGATAATGCTCCATGCTACAGGATGGCAAACATAGGCTGAAATTACGCACTTCACCCACAGAAAACGGAAAATGATACAATGTAACCCATTGTGTCAATCACTTTAACAAAGTAAATTATGTGATACATGTGCTGCTTTCCACCCAAGTTAAGTACTCATGCTATGTGTTCTTGTTTGCACATAGCAATTACTGCAGTTTGGATTGTGTCTCTGGAATGGTGATACATGAGATAGCATCATGTTCCCACTCTCTACTGAATAATAAAAATAAGAAGTGAAGAGACAGAGCTCTTTAGTAATCAATTTTCTTTGGATAAGAGAATGTGAGATCGAAAAAATAACTTGCTTTTTCTCCTTCTGGGTGCATTTATGCATTTTTACCTTTAAAGATGGCTCAGAGACTGGGTGCTGTGGCTCACGCCTGTAATCCCAGCACTTCGGGAGGCCAATTTGGGAGGAACACTTGAGGCCAGGAATTCAAGACCAATCTAGACAACATAGCAAGACCCTGTCTCTACAAGAAATAAAAAAATTAGCCCGGTGTGGTGGCTTGCACCTATAGTTCCGGCTACATGAGAGGCTGAGCCAGGGGGATCACTTGAGCCCAGAAGTTTGAAGTTTCAGTGTACTATGATGACACCACTGCACTCCAGCCCGGACAACAGAGTGAGACCCTGTCTCTATTACAAAAAAAAAAAGGTGACTTAGAGTTAGTTCTGCTAAGTTCACTCCAAAATGCTTGACAAATGGTTGTAGGTCACATGCTAATAAACACAGACTAAACAAACAACACATCAACAAATAAAGTCTTTTGATTATTAAAATAACTCAATAATTTAGAAAGTTATACATCTGTTGAATATTTTCTTTTCTATCTAATGTTCCATTCACTTATTCTTTATTAGTTTCTGTGTGGTGAGACCGATAGGACTAGGAGTCCAAGGAGTGAGCTGAGTTTGAATTTGGATATAACTAGGATTCAATGTCTAAAGTACTAATATCAATTCTAGAGGCAGGATTCATGTTGGCTTATAGAACTAAATGTAAGGGCTGGGGGTAAGAGAGTATTGAGGTTTTTAGAAGGAGGCACTTAAAAATTCTCCAGAGATAAGTGGTTTAATTTTACCAATGCATACATAACATACAAATAAATAAAACTTGTGTCTGACATGGTAGATACTCACTCTTCTTTCATGACAGTGCTTTCTTATTTTGTGCAGAAATTTTGGAATTTCCATGTTTCTCATTCCTTACCTTCTACTCTTTTTACTGGCAATATGTGTGAGTGTGTGAGTGTGTGTATGTCTGTGTGTACAGTTGGACCTTCATATTCATGATTCTGCATCCGTAGATTCAACCAACTGAAGATGGAAAATATTCGAAAAAATGGATGGTTGCATCTGCAGTGAACATGTACAGACTTTTTTCCTTATCACTATTCCCTAAAAAATACAGTATAACAACTCTTAACATAACATTTACATTGTATCAGGTATTATAAATACTCTAGAGATGATTTTAAGTAGATGGGAGGATGTACATAGATTAAATGCAAATACTACATCATTTTGTGTAATATAAGGGACTTGGATTTTGATATTCATGGGATATCCTGGAACAAATTTCCTATGTACACTGAGGGTCAAGGATGTACCTTTATATTATATATATAGATATAAATATATATGGATATATCTTTTGAGCAATTTTATCCATATTCTAGTTTTAATTGCATTTTATATTAATAATTCTCAAAACATCTCTCTCATGAACTTGTATATCATCTTGTAATTTTCTTCTCCAGGAACATCTATTACTATGATTCCATATACATTCATTTAACAAATATTAAGTACAGACACAACGATGATTAAGAGAGATGTAATTCTTGTTCCCCTGAAGCTAATAGCCTAGAAGGGACAGTGTGCTCTATATTAAAATATCTATTGTTCCCTTAGCATGAGAGTACTGTGGCTAGTGCATAATAAGCACCCAATAAAAATTTATTGAATGAATGAATAAATAGGTGAATATATCATGTTCTTTCTCATCTCTGTGCCTTCAAATGTGTAGTCTCTTTTACCTAGAATGCTCTATCCATGCTTATGGTAAACTTTTATACCACCTTTGATTCTTCTTGGTGGCATCATCTCTTTTTGACCTTTTCCAAATAATCCAGGCAATTTGGTTGTTCCTTTTCCTAGGCGCTCAATGAAACTTACATCTCTCATCCACACTTCCTTTGCAGAACTTAGGCACAAACACCAGAACACCACAAGATGTTTTCACATGCAGCAGACACTTAATTGTTTAAGAATGGGAACCTTGTCTCCTTCAGGTCTTTCCCCAGCACCCTGCTGGGTTCATCTACAGTTGTCTGTCAGTAAATGCAAATTAGTAAATGAAAAGAAATAAATTGAAATAAATTACCCCCTAATAATTGAGTTTGCATTCAAACTTGCCATATTTTGGCCCCAAATTTCCTCTCTTATCTGTCTCTCATTTCTCCATGTGTCAACTAGGATCCAGCCAACTTGCTCTTCCTGGGTGTGTTGCTCATTTTCCCATCTCTGTGCCTTCCGTGCACTGTTGCCTATGGTTGAATACCTCTTGTACCTCTTCTGCTCACCCAGACTTCAGAGACCTGCAAATGCTAATATCCTTCCGTATCTTTACCACTCTCCAAACATTCCTGACTCCCCAAACATCCCCTAATTCTTAGCTTGTTTCCCACCTTTCTATCCGAAGTTACTTTATCTTCCCTTGAAGCACTTTCATGCTTTTCATATACACCATTTTACATTCTCCTTTCTATTATAATTACGTATACTATTCTTATCCCCCAAAAGGAGGAATCATGCTTTGCATAAAGTCTTGCAAGGAGGAAGCTTGTAATAGGTATTTATTCTAGTAAAATTTGTGCATCAACTCCTAGTTAAATTTGGGTAGACCATTCAGACATGGTCTCTCTTGCTCTCAGTGTATGAATACAGGTCAAAAAAAGAGGGATAAGACATTCTTTGATAAACTCTGGAGAATATAATCTCTATTCTGTTTTCTGACAAGATCGTGAGGTTCACAGAGTAGCTGACTCAGCAGCAGACACCAAAGCATGTCATCATGGCATTTCAAACACCAAGGATAGAGAATATTCTGAAGGCGGGGACGGGGCAGGGCAGGGAAACAACAACAGATCACCCACAGCAGATAACAAACCAAAAAGGCAGTGGTCCACTGAACAGCAACATTAGAAGCTAGATGACTATAGAGGAATACAATTAATAGGCAAAAGGATTTTATTCTTAGAGTTTTGTACTCAAACAAAACTATCAGCAGTCTGAACGGTGATTTTTCCAGGTATGCAAAATCTCAAAAATCACATGCAATACCTCCATTTGCAGGAAGCTACTAGAAAATGTGCTTTACTCAACAATGGAATAATGTAAATAAGAGACAGATATGAAGCCCAGAAATTAGGAAATCCATCAGAGGAAAGGACAAGAAAAATGCCAAGCTGCTGACAAAGTATGAGAGCTGTGAAGGTGGCTTAAAGAGCAACAAGTTCTGAGTGAACAAGGACATAGGGACCTCTGGGAGGGCTGTCTCAAAGATTGGCAAACGGAAACTAACAGATCATCAGTAAAATTTGACAATGCAAAAGTTTATCTTGAGAGTCATTTTTCAAAGCCATTAACGAGAGTGAGAAGATTTAGTCATAAGTCCAAATCCAAGTAAATAGGAAAAAAAAAGGTTGTTATCAACTTCCAGGAAAAGCTAAGTATTATACAAAAATTTATGTAGAAGAGCAAAAGGAATTACAATACAATACTCAACAGAGAGCAATGGTTAATGTAGCCATAATCATAAAACTACCAAATAGCATTTAATTCAAATATATATTATAACTGTATTGGAAGAATGAGGAAGAGAAAGGGAGGTGTAGGAGAAACAAATCCCAATGTTCCATATTAGGAAGTCGATGAATAATATTTGAAATCAGTGAGTCAAAAGATAGGTGCATGTTTTATTCAGAAATCCAGAGGGAGGTAATTATCAGAGGAAATAGCTAAGAGGAGAATGTGGCTGCCTCTGGCAAGCAGGATGAGGGCGGAGGGGAGGAAAAGTGGCACAAGGGGCTGATGTTATTTGTTAAAAAGTTTGTATTTGTCCTATTAGGCTGTGTACACATATTGCTTTGATAAAAATAAGTTATACAAACAAACATAGTCTTGGACCTAGTAAGCCTACAGATATGGACATAAAAGGTTAACCCTACATATTAGATATTAATAGTTGATCACAGCATTTTTCTCTCATTAATAGGGAAAGAACAAATTCTTATTTTGTGGAATCTTATAATAATATTAATGTAAATAATTTTATAAAATGTGGATTGCCTGTAAAGGGTTTAGAATACTGCTTGATATTGGGTCTTTGTGCTGTTATATAAACAATGTGGGCTTTAGAGTATGTAGCCCTTAGTTCACATCTTGTTAGCTATGTAACTTCAGGCAGATTATTTACCTTTTCTGATTTTTCTCAAACATAACATGAAGATGATCATATCCATATCATAGGGCTCTTTAGGAGTAACACTCAAATTGCTCTAATAACGGTTGGCACCGTTAATATTGCTGTTAATACTGGTTCTGCTATCATGGCTTATGTTTAGAACTTAACTTACATATTTTAAGTTCTTGGATATCAGAAAAGAATCAAGTTCTGATTCTACAACTTACTGGAAGTGTGACCTTGGACAAGTCATTTAAATTCTCTAAGCCTGACTTTTCTCAACTGTGACATAAGGAGAAAAATAATGCTGATCTCAAAGGACTGTTATAAGCAGCGAATGAGATGTATATTTAAAGAGTTTAGCAGAGAGCTTAACAAAGTGTAAGTGCTCAGTTCACTATACTCTTTTTATTTTTTATTTTATCACTTCGCTCTAGTAAGTCAGCTTCCTTCTCTACCATATCAGTAGTATCCAAATAACTCATCAGAGATTCAAAGAATTTTCAAGCTGGAAAACACCTGAGCCATAAGAAAGACCTCGAATCATGCTTTTTCAGTTAATCAAGTTGAGCTCTCCTTTGCCCTAAAGTGTCTAACTGCTCTTTCACGACTTAAATGCTACAGTGGTTCTCAAAATGTGGTCTGTGGACCAGCAATGCCAGCATTGCCTTTGCATGCTTCAACTGCACATCCTCAGACCTCATTCCTTACTGAATCAGGAACTCTAGTGGTTGGCCATCTGTGTTGTAAAGACCTCTCCAGGTGATTCTTCTACATGATAAAGTTTGACAATGGCTGGTCTAGATTTTTCAAAGCATATTACCAGGATAAAACAAAGTAAAATAATAGAGATGTGTTTGCACATCCTGTGAGTAACAGATCAGCTATATTCAATTGTTCTTTCATTAAAATTTACTGGGTGTCTCCTCCATGCCAGATGCTGCAGTAGTCACTAAAAATTCAAGATGAATTTATCAGGATAGAGGAAACATTTGCCTGGCCTACCACAATTTCCATAAAATCATTCTACACAGCCTAATGGACTCAATGATTGGCTTTCTTATAAATGTGAATGCATTATCAAGCCCTCCAGGATTGCTTCCTGGGCTCTAGCTTTCTTGTTGAAGTGATCATATTTTCTGATGTCTCATGTCCATTTTCCTGAGAGCTGATGCATAGTGTGTAAACTCATTTGCCTTGTTAAATGTTTTACATAGAATTTACATAGAATTTGGCTATAAAATCGATAATCTCCCTTTTTATCCAAGTAAAGCATATACCTGGAAGCAAATGATCTTTGCTTCACCTATATTATAGATGATAATAGCCAGGGTGTTTGCAATCCTTCAAGGTAAATTCTTCTAAGTGTGTACCCATCTCTCCAGTAGCATTAGACATAGTTCCTGAAAATACCTTTTACGTCTGGATTGGTAACCAGGAACTCAGCATTCCCGAGACCTCAATGAGCTACATATATGCCATTGCCACTTTCTGGCTGCCATAAAGTCAGAGAGCTTCCAGGAACTCAATTTTAATAAGGGATAAAAATCTAAGTAGATTCATCCTAAAGCAGGAAAATAAAGTAATAAAGTGTGGGTTATGGAGGAGGGAAGAAAGGAGGTGGGGGAGAGAGAAGCAAAAAAATAAGCATTATCAGCATTTTAATGGGAGTGAATAAACAGTCTGCACTATAATAAATCTCCTAGGCATTTGATCCCAATAAACCATCTTAATCCTTAGGGCTATTCTGGCAGCATGAGATAACTGCTCTGAAACCAAAATATATTTAGCATAAAACTCACATTTCAATGTTTACTGTGTATCTGCTTTTAAAAAATAAATTGAAAATCCGAACTTCTTTGAGGTGGTATAAGGCGAAACAGCGTCTTAGGGCTCCTTCTGTGTGTCACCCAGCACCTTCCTGTCAAAGTGAACACTTGGATGCCCACTGGCTGGGAGCTGGAGGACTCGCCTTAAAGTCCACTGTTTCAGCTGAGCATTGTTCACTTGGGCTTTGAAAACTTTCTCTTGCTTGTGTGCATGTAGAGGGCTTTTTGGTGTGGGCATGATGACAGGCCCATTTCGCATGATGGAAATATAAAAGTCACATTTCTGTGTATGGCTGACATATAAAATCCTTGAATTGAAAAATAAAAGAATTACTATTTTCAGTGTTAACCATGATTGAGGAGTGAGCCAAGTTCCTTTTTCTTTTTTTTTTTTTTCATTTTTGAAGCCCATTAATGTATCTACACCTAGTGTTTCTAATAACACACATTTGCCAGTTAATGCTACATAATAGTAACCTGTCTAGTTATAAAGGCCTAGTACACATATACATGTATCTTATCAAATTGCAGCTTGTCACCTGCCAAATGAGGAAGTCAAGGAAGACTGTCCCCTAAGCAGACATGTGACTTATATATTTTAGGAAAGGGATGTTTATAATATCAGTGTTTAAATACATTTTAAGTGTAAAAGGAAAAAGAGAGAAAGATATAGAAAATCTAGAACAGTAGCTAAAGCATTTTGCAATTTATAACTGTACAAGCACAAGCAACTCAATTTTTTTCTTTTGTATATAAGAAGTATGGGGTGTATGTATGTGTATGAGTGTGTGTGTGTGTGTGTGTGTGTGTGCGCGCGCACATGTGTAAACTCAGAGCTTATTTTGTTAATATCAGTCACTACTTCTGGAATGGGGGGAACACACTATTATGTTAGATGCTTTAATTCTGGACCTATCTTCTAAGCAATTACAAACCACTTAGGAGCCGGGGGCCATTCTTCTTCTTCTGCTGACCTCCCCTTGCCCACCTTTCTCTCCTTCCTGTTTGGATTATGAGAAAGAACTCTCCTAGTCTTCCCATTTCACATTTGACATCAAAACAGATCTGGTTACTCATATTCATGCTTGCATAAGCACATTTTCCTGAGTGGTGTATGAACATTGAAAACTATATTGTAATACCAAAGAAGTTTTAGTTTTTCAGTTTTCATGACACCCCTATTTTTATCTCCCCTCTGACCCTATACCTCACCCTACCTATTGTCCTTTTTTGTGAATCTGAACCTTCTTTGTTCTAAGAAGAGTGTTTATGCAGGTTCTGATAAATTTCAAAAATAACAGATCAAATGGGGCAAACTACTAAGCACAGAGTAGGAAGAAAATATTGATTAACTTGTTAAAACTTCTACTTTCCCTTCTTCCCCATGAAACTAAGAAACCAAAAGTTTGTAGTGGCTCTGTACATTCTTCCTAACATTTATCTTGACTTTATGATAGAGAAGAATGATATCAAATAGCAGATGAGTGAGAGCAAAGAGAAGAAAATCACCATTGTCAACAGACAATGAAGCAGTAATAAAATCATAACTTGAAAATGTACCTAAGAAATATCTCTTCTATGTCAGCTCATGCAAATTCAATGCAGTTATACCTATTGAAAATGCATGAATATAACCCTGGGTATGCTAGATTTGTGATTACATTTCTAGAAATAAAGGTATTTCTTAGCCTCCACAGGTACAATTAGTACTATTCCATTTTACCCACCCTCTTGAAAGAGCACAGAGATTCTCTTCCACAATGTCACACTTTACAAAAGATAAAACAGCTGTGTATAATCTATAGACTGCTTTTCACTTATTTCAAAAGGTGATTGAGCACAGTCAAATTAAAATACATACAAGCTGAAAAATCTTTTCAGTTTTCAGGCAATCTCATTAAATAACGAAGAGTGTACTTAGCAGTTAATCTACTCTTTTATGGTGTTATTGAATAAAGAACTGGAATCATGCCATTTACTGTCCATCAGAAAGAACATTAGGTTTAGTTATCCTCAAACACACAAGACTCTCAAACACACACCAAACAAGACTCGGGTCAAGAGACCCAACAATGACTGTTCTTTGAATGTTCCTTTTTGTTTTAAAACATTGTGTGTTTTAAAACAAATGAGATATACTTTCATGGAGAAGTGGTCATAGATTTAAAATATCAGCAAAATATTAATAAATCTTGAAACTAGATGATGGATAAATGGGGATTTGTTATCCTATTCTTGACTTTGGGGGAATATTTGAAAATGTTCACAATAAAAATCAAAATCAAACCAATACGTCAATCAAGGAGTGTAAAGTGATTTGAAGGCCTCTTGGCTTCCTGGTATTTGACCAGTGGCCACAAGAAAGCTGAAGCCTGGAAACCCAGGAAAGAAGTGAAAATCTCAGGATATGAGACTTCCCTGGGCCTAATCGAAGCTAGAAACTGAAAATAAAGAACTAGTGACCATGAAAGGGAAACTTTGCTGATGAGTAGGCAACTGAATTTTTATTTATTTATTTATTTTGGCAAATAAGAGAATTAGAGAAATACTCAGATTGATTACAAATTTCTATATTTTTATGCACTTTTTGGTCCTGCCTGGCCATGCATGTAGCAGCTAATTTCGATACTGCTTGAGTTAGGTAACAAGGCAAATTGTAATAAAGACCAACATTTATTAAGGTTTATTATGCACCAAGCATATGATAAGCATGTTACATGCATTATTCCCTTTAATTGTTCTCAAAAAATCTACAAGATAGATAAAATACAATTATAGGTATGAAAGCTGAGCCTTGGCTTGGGTAAGTAGTTTATCTAAAGTTACAGAACCATAGTGCATGCCATGGCATTCTGACTCTAAAACCCATGTACCTGACACCTAAAAAAACTTAAAGCCTCTTGAAACTCACTCTATTCATTTAATATATCTCCAAGATCTAAGTAGTATTGACTGTAGCTGTTCCACTGCTCCCCTCTCCTGGCTCCTACTCTTGTGGTTCCATCCTGCTCTGTGGTCTCAGCTCTCGTGGTTTTATTTGCTTTCCTACTTAGCCCACATAACCACTTCAACAAGGTTACAATTGCTTCTGGATCCTTGATTACCTTGATCTTTTGAAATTTTCACCTTACCAATTCCCAACACTGTGTACATTTGCTAAGGACTGAACCATGTCCCCTCCAAAATTCACATGGTGAAGCCCTAATCCCAAATATGATTGTACTGGGAGACAGGGTCTATAGGAGATAATTAAAGCTAAAGTTCTATAGGAGATAATTAAAGCTAAAGTAGGTCACAACAGGGGGGCTCTATCCAGCAATACGAGTGGCTTTATAAGAAGAGGAAGAGAGAAATCTCTCCCTCTCTTTCTCAGTGTATGCACAGAAGAAAGGCCGTGTGAGCACACAGTGAGAAGATGGCTATCTACAAGCAGGGAGAGAGCCCTTACCAGACACTGAACCCTGTTAAGACTTTGATGGGGGGAATTCCAATCTCTAGAACTGTGAGAAATAAATTTCTGTTGTTTAAGCCACCCAGCCTGTGGTATTTTGTCATGGTAGCCCAAGCAGATTAATACAACATTCTATCATTTTCTTTTCCTTAGCTTCTCTCCAAATGCTTCTGAAAAAAGTAGAAAATGACTTTCTTCTCTAGAGACAGCATTATATAATTGAAAGAACTCTAAATTTAGAACCACAGGTCACAACTCTGTCACTTATTAGCTGTGTGACCTTAGAAAAGTCATTTAAATTCTTTGAGTCTTTTTTCTTTGTAATATATACAATCAGAAAAATATCTGTCCTCAACATTTCACAATAAAAGAGAAAATGTAGTAAGCTTTTCAATTTAAAGTTTTACAATTAATGCCAGATAATGCCATCTGACCCCTTACCAACACTTAGAGATTCTTTCATTAGCAGACTTCTGCCATGTGCTCATGGCCCCATGCTTAGGTTTGTGACCTTGCCCCTTAATTTAACTAGAACATTGAGGCTTCCTGACTACAACTATTTCAACTTCTGTCACCTCCAAAGCATGTATCAGTTTCTGATTCCATTCTCTCTTTCTTTGTTTCTATATTAGAAAATAGACTTATCCCTCCTCCCTTTTCCTCAGAGTAATACCTCTATCTAGAAACTCGATTGTGCCAATCATCTTCCACCTTCACTGAGAATAGATCAGTTACTAGCTTTCTCTTCAGACCTGTTCAGGCCCTTTGTTCTCAATAACAAAAAAGTCTTTGACCTTGAGAACTTCTCAAGATATTCTCCCATCTCTCTCTTCCCTTTTATTGACAAGATTCCAAAAACTTTCCCAGTCATATCTTGTATCAATGCACCTTTTATACTCTATCATCAATCCAAATTATGGTTTTGATCCTACTTGCTCCGACTTCAATGCTTTGTTAGAATGACATACAACCGTTATCACTGCCTATCAATTTTTCAAGGTTTACCAACTTGTCACCTCTTCTATTAAACCGTCCCATAAGTAATTTCTTCTAAGTTCCCCAAGAACTTAGTTTGTATTTTTTTGATAGCTTATTTGTATTCACTGTAGTATTATTTGTGCATGCTTATAAGATTATAAGCTTCTTAAGGCTCTCAATTTAAGATGTAGTAATTATTTAGTAAATATTCAATATACATTAATTATAAAACTCATCTCAAACCCTATAATCAAGATTTCAATTCAACTGGGACAAATACAGGGTTTGGATATTTTTTGGAGAAAGCTCAAATTTCAATTTGAATATGGGTGGAGAGACAGCCTGGGCTTGTATAGATCTATATAAGAGAAAAAAAGAAACAACTTAAAATCATCATAGCTGTTTTCTGCCTTCAGTTGAAACAAAGTTACAATAGTAGATTGGCTGGTGCATGTGTTCAATAAATAATTGTTGTATTGTCAAGAGGGAATGCTTAAAGTTGTTCTAGGATTATATATTAAATAGTGAGATTTATAACGTTTATGGGAGGAAAGCTAATGTAGAATTTTGAAAGGATATCTGAGGCAATGATGGCTGTATAATTTGAGAGGGATGGAAGTCCCTTTGAGACATAGACTAGATCACCATTTGAACCTTTCTTATGGGTCCTAAGGAGTTGGTTGGAGTTAGTTGAAGTAAAGGATTTTACAGGGCTGTACACATTTCTGGTAGAAGATTCAAGAAAAACTAAAAGAGCCAATAAATTAATGAGGTTTTAGCAGTATGGGAATAAAAACAGTTATGATTTTAGGTAACAGAAGTAAAATGATTGCTCTATGGCTCTCCAACAGGTATCCTTTCTAGATTTTATAAAGGAGGAATTTGGGCTTATTTTTTTTAGATGATTAAAAAGATAACATTAGCCATTTCAGGGTTATGGGCCAGGCAGGCACTATACTCAGAACTTATATCCACATTAGTTCATTTAATTGTAAAACAGCACTAAGTTGTGGGTAATATTCCAATTTCACAGGAGATGCTAGAGTCATCACACACCTTGTTCAAAGTCTCACAGCTAATAGAGGACAGACCCAGGATTCAGAGCCAAAGTTTGAACTAAGCCTTTATATTCCTAAAGCCATGACAAAAGTTAAACACATCAGAAAGGGATGGTATAATCTCAGTACTTCCTCATGGAAGAACAATGAAAAATTATTTCTGTTGATGGACTTTAAGTGATGTATCCAGGCAAATGCCACCTCAACCTTGATGAAATCTACCACATTATCCATTATCTGGAAGTTTCTCTGAAAAGTTTAACAGTTTCTCAAATCTGGCCTCACTTAACTTACCTTTAGCTCCTAGCTGTTTGTTTAAAATGTACTTTCAGATAGACTTATGCTACTAAATGTCAATACTACATGTTTACTAGTTGTATTTATACTTGTAATCAAAATATATGACAAGAAAATGACTGATTTTGTCAATTATAGTTAGTAAATTCTGGGCATGAATTGGCTATATTATCTGACAACTACTAAATAGATCCATTTTTTAGTGTATAATTTCTTTTCATTTTTTTTTTTAATTCAGGATATTATGGGGGTACAAACATTCTGGTTACACGAAATGCATTTGACCCACTCAAGCCAGGGTGACAAGCATGTTCTTCCCTCATATAGTATGCCTTGTCTCCATTACCTATGGGTTTACTCCCCACCCTCTCTACTCCCCAGCCCCCCAACCCACTACCTGACCAGCACTCAGTGAGTATTATTACCATGTGATCACCTTAGTGTTGATCAGTTAGTACCAGTTCGGTGGCGAGTACATGTGGTGCTTGTTTTTCCATCCCTGTGATACCTCACTTCGAAGGATGGGCTCAGTCTCTATCCAGGATAATATAAGAGGTGCTAGATCACCATTGTTTTTTGTAGTTGAGTAGTATTCCATGGTATACATATACCACATTTTATTAATCCACTCATGTATTGATGGGCATTTGGGTTGTTGCCACATCTTTGCAATTGTAAATTGTGCTGTTATAAATATTTGAGTGCAGATGTCTTTATTATAGAATGTATTTTTTTCCTTTGGATAGATGCCTAGTAGTGGGATTGCTGGATCAAATGGTATTTCTATTTTTAGTTCTTTGAGGTATCTCCAAATTACTTTCCACAGCAGTTGTACTAATTTGCAGTCCCACCAGCAGTGTAAGAGTGTTCCAATCTCTCTATATCCATGCCAGCATTCGTTATTTTGGGACTTTTTGATAAAGGTCCATTCTCACTGGATTCAGGTGATATCTCATTGTAGTTTTGATTTGCATTTCCCACATGATTAGAGATGTTGAGCTCTTTTTTATATGTTTGCTGGCCATTATTCTATCTTCTTTTGAAAAGTTTATGTTCATGTCCTTTGCCCATTTATTGATGGGGTTGTTTGAGTTTTTCTTGTTGATTTTCTTAAGTTCTATATAGATTCTTGTTATCAGCCCTTTATGGGATGTGTAGAAAGTAAATATTTTCTCCCATTCTGTA
>CAUYSK010111181.1:0-23543 GCA_963575035.1 Avahi laniger
CTCTTGCTCAGGCTGGTCTCGAATTCCTGAGCTCAAACAATCCGCCTGCCTCGGCCTCCCAGAGTGCTAGGATTACTGGCGTGAGCCACCATGCCCGGCCTTAGGCATTTTTAAGAGCTCATAAAATTCTGCACACAAAGTAGGTTTTTAGCATCTTAAAAAATAAAGCATAGTAGGGATATTATTTTGCCCAGTTAAATTATTTCAGAATTTTCAAATAATTCTTTCATTCTTAGAATATTCTGCAAATCATTGACTCACTGAGATGTTTATAGAGTATCCTGCCACTTAGAGTGTCGTGAAGGGTACAAAGACTGCCATGTGCTCTGCCCACCGGGAGTTGTGAGTCTAGGGGAGGGTTGGGCTTGAGTGCAAATAGTTTTGATGCAAAGTGAAAAATAAGTGCTATAGGAAATTTACAAAGTGGTTTTGGGGTTGGTAAGGTTGTGAGTGACTCATTTCACTTGAGAAATTTGTTCATTCAGTGAACATTTAATAGAGCTTCTCATGTTGTCAACATTGAGAGGATTATAAAAGTACCTAGTATTTATTATGTGCTTACCCATGTATTAGGCAGCAAACATTTTATGTACGGTTAATTTCTGAAACATAATTTTAATTCTCACAACATCCCTGTGAAAAGGATCCTATAATTATCCCCATTTAAAAACCTTTTATTGAAATGTAACATGTATATAGATAAGTGCACTTCTTATAAGTGAGCAACTGGATGGATTTTCATGAATCATATCCACCTACGTAGCTAGAACCCAGAGTAAAAACAAAACATTGCAGACGTTCCAGAAGTCTCTTTTAGGTCTCCTCCCAAGTCCCGAAGAGTAACCGTAATCCTGACTTCCAGTAGTAATTTTTTTGGCCTATTTTTGCATTTTCTGGAAATGAAATCATATAGTGTGTATTCTTTTATGTTCTATGTTATTGCATGTAGTTTTGGATTGTTCATTGCCATTGCTCTCTAGTATTCCATTATCCCCATTCTACAGGTGAGGAAACTGAGTCTGA
The DNA here is from genome assembly GCA_963575035.1 of Avahi laniger. Classification (NCBI taxonomy): domain Eukaryota; kingdom Metazoa; phylum Chordata; class Mammalia; order Primates; family Indriidae; genus Avahi; species Avahi laniger. The sequence continues at coordinate 1,024 of CAUYSK010111181.1, forward strand.
AAGGTCAAAGTAGCCCCAGATCATACCACTAGTAACGAACATATTATAATGCCATGAAATGTTTTTTGAAACATGGTTTTTGGTGTTCTTATGTTGTTTTATCATGTAAGTATAGCACAATTTATTTAACCAGTACCCTTCTGATGGCTATCTAGGTTGTTCCCAACATGTTAGTACTTATATTAATACTTTACCATAAAAGAAAGAAACAATCTCAATAAAGTATGTTATGAGGTTTCCAACCACTTTTGCCATTGACTGTAGTCAGTTCCATATAAATGCAGCAGCTAGTAAACTGTTAATTTTCACTGTGGTTTTCTTTGTAAGGTAGCAGGTGCTAGTCAAGGGTGGCATTTGTAGTTTTTATATGTGGTCCACTTGCCTTCTAAGAGTGTCTTGTAAGAGTAGGCTAGTGTTTTTGCTTTTTTCCTTTTGTCCAACCTTTGTCATCTTATACCTGCTCCCTTTCTTTCCTAGAAAACTTCCTATGAGATGATCTCAGTTCTGCTGCAGTCCAAAAATACATTCCTGTGCCCACGGGGCAGCTCTGCTTTTGGTCTGCTCATGAGTCCTGTGGGGAGTTCTCCACGGCTCCTCCTGAGGAGAAAGGCTTATCTTTGTGAAGCATCCTCCAGTGCAGCAATTTACAGAGGGAACCTCTGGGCAAGAGCTCTTTGAAAGTAGGAGCCGTGTGTGATTCACCACGGTGCCTGGCGCGGAGCAGGTGCTCAGTAAGTGGGAGGTGACTGAAGGAGGATCTGCCTGAGCCCCAGATCTGTCTTCCGATTGACCTTCATCCTGTTGCAATTTATGCTTTTGGGGGAATGTGGTTAATTGTGAAGCTCCTCAAACAGAAATAGAATACCCGGAGCTATTTTTTATACTTTTATTTTTTCCTATTCTGATAGTAGAGGAGAAATGATTTAGGAATGTGGTGGAAAATAAGTTTATAATTTTATTAGAATATGAAGTTGCTTATGTTTGCTCCATTCATTGAACCTTTGTCGAAGCCCTACTGGGTATCATGCAAAAGAAATATAAAGATGAATATAATAATCCTTGTCCTTGGGAAATATAAATCTAGTGGCAGAGACGAACACAATAATGTGATAAATATATTTGTGTAGCTGTGAGCATTTATTTTTTTTTTTAAGCACAGTGGAAGGGGACACCTGAACCTGGGAGGGCGGGAGGCTGTCAGGAGGGTCCTCCTAGGAGAGATGACAACACAGTCGACTCTTCAAGGAAGTACGTAATTCCTACTCAGTCTTGCACCCAAATGTTGTTGCATCTTTTTTGTTTCTTATTTCTAGAATGGGAGTACTGCCCATAGATATAACATTCCGTGGTTTCTAATGTAAAAGGCTCATTCTTTTTGCTCATGCTGCAGAGTCTTGTTGATCGTAGCTCTCAAATGCCTTTGGAATGCAGTTTCCTCTTTCTCTCTTCCCCTCCCTCCTTACACCGCCATCCCCTTGGTTTGGAAGGACGGTGATGAGCATCATCTTTGGGTTTTAAGAATCCGGCCTAGAGCCTGGCACACTGAGGGGTTCAACCTCTTGTTGAACCACAATGAACTGAATAGCCTCTAACTGGTTTCCATCCTCTCTAGTCCTCTGTCCTTTGATTTGATTCTATACAGTGTCCTTATTAAAAGTTTTTTTTTTTTTTTGGTATCATTCTTCTGCTTAGAATTCTTCCACGGCTCCTCATTACCCGCAGGATGAAAATGCAGCTTCCTAGCCCGTGTTTTTACCCCTACCTCAGCCTGTGTCCTGTGCTCCTCCTCATCCTCCCAGTGCCACCGTTATTCGGTGTGCCAGAGCACACCTGGGGTTATGTTATTCTCATGGTCCAGTGTGCCCTCCCTTCTCCAATTTGCCACCTCAGTCTCATCTTTGGAGATCCAGCTCAAACCCTGTGACAGCTCCTCTGCCCTTCCCAGGAGGAGTCAGTCGGTGCTCGCTGCTGTGTTCCCCGAAGTCTGCACAGTCAGTCTGCTTTAGTCCCCCTCCTCCCTCTGTTCCCCTCTTCCTATCCCATCCTCTCCTCTCTTTTCCTCTGCTTTTCTTATTACATCGAGAGCCAGGGATTGTGACAGATTCTTCTTTTGCCCCCATTCAGGTGCTGCCTAAGTGTCAGACAAGTAGTTCTTCCCTGTGCTGTCCTGTAAACATACTTTCTGCTTTCACATCTCTTCAGTTTGCTCGTATGAGTCTTTATGAGGGACACTCCCTTTCAGTAGCCGTGTTTAAATGTAGTGTATTTTTCAAGAACCAGTTTGTCATGCCCTGTCTATGAAATTTTCTCTGACCATGGCAGCCCAAAATAATGATACCTATCTCTGAACCGTCTTTGTTAGTCCTTGGTTTTGTTAGTTACATGACACCTGCTATTATTATTTATATTTTTGTTTTATATGTGTCATCTAACTTTAGATTATATTCTGAAGTTAGAGAGTCATCTTGTAGACAATTTTGAATCTTCTGTGTTAAAAATGTAGCTCCTTGTTTAATAGTCATTTGTTCTTTAAAAGTAGGTCTGTTAGCAACACATTCTTTTAGTTTTCCTTCATCTGAAAATGTCTGTTTACTCCTTCATTCCTGAAGGACAGTTTTGCTGGATATAGAACTTGTGGTGACAGGCCTCCCCCCCCTCAGCACTTGGAAAATGTTGCACAACTTCCTTTGGTCTCTGTGGTTTCAGATGGGAAATCCACTGTTAAACTCGAATTGTTCTACAGATAATGTGTCATTTCTCTCTGGCTGTTTTGAAGATCTTTTCTTTGTCTTTAGTTTTCAAAAGTTACGATATTATCATAGTTTGCGATAAACTTCAGCCTCGACGTGAATTTCTTTTTGTTTATTCTGATATATAAGTTTGCTCAGCTTCTTAAATCCATATGTTTGTGTCTTCCACCAAATTTTGAAAGTTTTCAGCCATTATTTCTTTGAATGCTCTTTTAGCCCCCTTCTCTTTCTCGTCTCCTGCTGGAGCTCCGATAATGCAAAGTTAGATCCTTTGCTGTCCCACAGGTCTCCGAGGCTCTGTTTTCTCAGCCCTTTTTCCCTATTGTTCAGATTGAGTGAATTCTGTTATTCTTCCTCATGTTCACTTATTTTTTCCCCTGTCATCTCCACCCTACTATTGAGCCCATCAATTGAGGTTTTATTTCTGTTACCATATTTTTCATTTGTATAATTTCTGTTTGGTTTTTTAAAAAAATAACTTAGTTCTTTGCTGAGATTTTCTATTTTTCAGTTGTTCCAACAGAATGCGTAATTAATTACCGAAGCACTTTTTTTTTGAGGGCTTCCTTAAAATCCTCATCAGAAAATTTCAATATCTGATTGATCTCAGGGTTAGTGTCAGTTGATTGGCTTAAATGGGAATTTAAGTTGTGATTTTCCTGGTTCTTGATATGACAGGTGATTTTCGATGGACATTTTGCCTATTATGTTTGGTACTCTGGGTCTCATTTAAATCTTTTGTTTTATCAGGAAGTCACCCAACCTAGTTCTAGCACACAGGTCCTGGCCTACATTTGTGGGCTGTGGTTCCAATGACAGTTTAATTTTCAGAGCCTTTGTGGTGGTGGTTTAGTCTGCTTGGTTGATCAAGTGCTGCTCGTTGCTCCCTTCTGGCGCTGACTGTGGAAGTAGAAGGGCTTTCCCTGGGCTGGGCTACTGCTACTGGGTGTCTTCCAGTGGGGGAAGGTGGTGTCAGGCCCCTGGGGACTCAGGGGCTTCCTTGATTGTGGTGGGATCCCCCTGCTTGTGGGGGACAGAGAGCTCTTCCTTGAGCCAGGCACTTGTTGAAGTGGGATGCTCTACTGGTGCCCACGGCTTTCCTGACATCTCTGTGCAAGGGGAGGGAATCTTAGGCCCATGTGACCAAAGAGGCTTCCTGTGCCAGGTCACTTGTGGCTGGACCCTCTTGTTGAATCCACCTGCCCTACTGCATATGTCTTGGTTCCCCTCGTTGCTTATTATTGGTGAGGCTTTGGACTGGTCCCCCTTTTGGGTGGTGTAGAACTTATATTAGAGGGCCTCTCATTTGATCTGGGGTAGGAATGAGCCTGCCTGAGTTGCCTTGTGGTGTTAGGACAGGGGTTGGGAAACAGTGGGTCGGGGTGGCCGCCGCCTTTGGGTGAGTTGGGAGGGGGAGGATGCGAGATACCTTTTTGCTGAGCTGTTCATTCAGTCCTGGGGTCACAAACTGGTTTGCTTTCCCTTTACCATCTTTCAGAGTTCTTTGGTTGTCTCTGATGTTATTTCCAGGGTTTATAGTGCTTAGTAGGGAGGAGCAGGGAGAAATAGGTTTATGCCGTCTTGCCCCTAGTCATTCATTCTTAAATGCTGGATTTTTAAAAGCAATTAAAAATGCCAGGAAATTTTAGCATTTATTTTTCTACAGTCAACAAATATCATTCAGCTGTCTTACTTATATGGGTAAGGAAACTTGAGAAACAATCAGGTTAAGTAACTGGTCCCAGGGCTCCATTGCTAATTAGTAATAATTGCGGAATGCAGACTAGAACTAGGCTCTTGGTAAGGAATCCAGTGTTCCATTGTAGCAAAATACGTTGAAGAATTCTCTAGAAGAAAAAGAAGAGAACTCTTGCTGTGTTGTTGTGCTCTACGCTTTATAACCTTAACACACCAAAGAATTTATACTTTGAGTGTAAAATCTATTAAAATATAAGAAAAGAATCCGGTCTTAAATTATTTTGACTGTGACTGAATGAAATGCTATATATTTGGTCCAATTTTATTACTAATCATTTTTAATAAAGCCTAAAATAACATCCCTTCTGTTTTTATTATAAAATATCTGAATGACCTTATAAAATGTTTCTTCTTACCAAAGAGATTTCCAGCACTGGTTATCATCACCATTTGTATTCTACTTCAAAGAGAGTAAGAATATAATTAGGATTCATGGCACCACCCAAACAAATTAACCTCATAGCTTAGCATTATATGGGACTTTTCATCAGATAATCGTTGTGTACTCCACAGACATCAGATACTTCTCAAAATATTTCCCCGTGAAGCTTTTTTTTGTGTCATAGATTGGAGAAATCCGGAAGTTAACTATTTGGTTGTTTGTAATTTTTTTTGAAGTTCTCAGGGTTTTATAGAAAATTGAATCAGAGCTGAACTGATCCCAAAATTCTTTGGAGATCTGAGATGGGAAGTATTAACTTTTTTCCTTAGGCCCAGCAAGAGCTAGCACGGTAAATAGATAAATAGCACTAAACACTGGCCCTGTTTAATGTCACCTGGATGATGGCGACTGAAGGGGTCTGAGGAGTGGGGCATGTGAGGATGGGGTCGCTCTGCTTCCCTTCTACCTGTGTGTGCTTACTCCCATTGTTTCTGCTTTTGTTTTCCCTTCCTGTTCCTACTTATACATATAGTCCTGCTGAAAAATAAAATCTCTGATCTATACCGAAGAAGGGAGTTAAAAATAATGGGATTTGGAGAACTTTTCCCATCACCCTTGATAAAACTCCAGCTTAGGCAATCCATCTGCTAAAATCAGACGTTCAGAATTTGGAATAAAATTTCATAAAAAATCTGAAACAGTGCAATGGTTAAATTTGCAAACTTTGTCTTCTCTAATCCATAATGTAGTTGAACTGTGATGCTAAAAATAAGATGATAGTATTAGTGCTAATCATTCACTAGTTGTTCAATGGCTTAGACTCAAAGACCGTTAGCATTGAACAGGGTCCCTTTGGACCACAGTTCTAACCTCCGCGGGGTGTTTCTACAATATAAATAGTGCTCTTTGTGTCTCTTAATTAGTTGTCATGAGGCAGCTTGTTGTATTACTGTTGGCAAGTTCTGCTTTACATTAAACCAAATCTGCCTTTAACTTCGACCTGTATTGGCTTCAAGATGAGTCTCTAGGACCCTTCAGGGCAGTGAATCTAACAATTGTTCTTATTAATGTCTCTCCAAATTTAGAACAGATGTCTTGGCTTTACCTTCCCATGGTTGCCTCTCCTCAACCTTGAGGACTCATCATCTTGACTTCTTTTTCTGATGTTCTGTTTTGCCAGTCTCCCTTCAAAATGTGGTCCTCCAAACTAAACACAGTGCTCCAAAGTTTTTTCTACTTGTGAGGGAGATACTATTTAAAAAAAGAAACAAACCTGAAAAGATAAAACAAGCATTTAAAGATAACCATTTTTATACTCTGTGTAATGCAAGTAGAGAGAGGCATTTCTGAACTTCAATCTTCACCTACCTATCCTGTGTGTTCCCTCATCTGTAGAGTGGGAGCAACACCTGTCCTGCAGAGCTGTGACCCATGTTAGAGACTGTGCATTTCAGGGATCCATACTTGCATGTCTGCTGTGGCTTGGAAAGTGAGCTATGACCAGCTGGGTATAAGGGCTAGTGATATCATTTTCTTTTGTACTCAAAATACATTTTCCTAAATAAACTTCAGTAATACTTTCCACTTACTGAGATAGGGACCAGATACTGTGCTATACTCTTATGTGCATTTATTTAATTCTTCTCGTTAACCCTATGCAGTAGTCACTATTTATCTTCTTTAACCAATGTTTCTATTTGTATTTGTGTATCTGAAAATATTAAACATAGAAAAGGTACAGTAAAAGTACAGTACAAAAGATAAAAATGGTGTACCTGTATAGAGCACTTTCCATAAATGGAGCTTGCAGGACTGAAGTTGCTTTGGGTGAGTCAGAGGTGAGTGAATGTGAAGGCCTAAGACATTACTGTACGCTACTGTGGACTTTATAAATGCTGTACTCTTAGGCTATACTAAATTTATACAAAAATATTTTCCTTTTTTGATAATAAATTAACCTTAGCTTACTTTAACTTTTCCATTTTATAAACTTTTTTTTTTTTTCTTTTGTGAGACAGAGTCTCACTCTTTTGCCCAGGCTAGAGTGAGTGCCGTGGCGGCAGCCTAGCTCACAGCAACCTCAAACTCCTGGGCTCAAACGATCCTTCCGCCTCAGCCTCCCGAGTAGCTGGGACTACAGGCATGTGCCACCATGCCCAGCTAATTTTTTTCTATATATTTTTAGTTGTCTGATTGATTTCTTTCTATTTTTAGTAGAGACAGGGTCTTGCTCTTGCTCAGGCTGGTTTCGAACTCCTGAGCTCAAATGGTCTGCCCGCTTCGACCTCCCAGAGTGCTAGGATTACAGCCGTGAGCCACCGTGCCCAGTCAATGAAAAGCATTTTTAAAAAACTTTATGACTCTTTTAATAACACTTAGATTAAAACATAAACACATTGTATAGCTGTACAAAAATATTTTCTTTTTTTTTTTTTTTTTTTTTGAGACAGAGTCTCACGTTGTTGCCCTGGCTAGAGTGAGTGCCGTGGCGTCAGCCTAGCTCACAGCAACCTCGGACTCCTGGGCTCAGGCGATCCTTCTGCCTCAGCCTCCCGAGTAGCTGGGACTACGGGCATGCGCCACCATGCCCGGCTAATTTTTTCTATATATTTTTAACTGTCCAATTAATTTCTTTCTATTTTTGGTAGAGACGGGGTCTCGCTCTTGCTCAAGCTGGTCTCGAACTCCTGAGCTCAAACAATCCGCCTGCCTCGGCCTCCCAGAGAGCTAGGATTACAGGCGTGAGCCACCGCGCCCAGCCTCGAGTCATCTTCTTGAGCTCCCCAAAACCAACCCCTACACTGCCATCCCTGCTTCCACCCACACCGGGTGATCTAGGATTCTGTTCCCACCCTTCTGTCTCCCAACTCATGAAATGGATGTGTTCTGAACCAAGTCACCTGATCTAAATACAGCAGTCCCCCCTCATCTGCAGGGGATACGTTCCAAGACCCCCGGTGGATGTCTGAAACTTCAGCAAGTACTGAATCCCATATATACTACGTTTTTTCCTATATATTCATAGCTATGATGAAGTTTAATTTATAAATTAGGCATAGTAAGAGATTAACAACTAACAATAAAATACAACAATTACAGCAATATACTGTAATAAAAGTAATGTGAATGTGGTCTCCCTCTCTCGCTCAAAATATCTTATTGTACTGTACTCACCTATTTTTGGACTACAGTTGATGGCAGGTAACTGAAACCGTGGAAAGAGAAGCCGTGGATAAGTGGGGACTACTGTAACAGTATAAACAACATCAATAACAATACATACCTACTGCACATTTACCATGTGCCCAGCACTGTGCCAGTCAACACGTGAGCACACAAAAGAGAGACGCAGTCCCCATAAGCATAAGCCACACAAGGGTATTTTGCTAACTGATAAAACCATACTGCAAAATAATATGTCTAATTAGGATCTCACATTTGTAAATCATAATATATATTTATAGTATACACAGAAAAAATATGGAAGAATAGATTCTATTAATAATTCATTAACAGTGGTAGTTGTGGGGAGGAAACCCAAAGGAAATCTTTACTTCTGATGCCGTAAATTCTCCAATGTTTATTTTTTTATCATGAACGTGCATTATTTATGTGATTGGAAAAATCTGTTGAATCTATTTTAAGGGAAAGAGAGCAAGACAAAAATTTCAACCTTCAGGAAGGTTCCAATCTGGCTGCTAAGGTAAAAGTTAACACACCTGGAATGAAAGTGAACAAGATAGCATAAAAAATGCAATTACCTGGTCCTTACAGGAGACTGGGAGCATGTCACAAGCTGCCAGCTGTCCGTCCACCTTGGACAAGGAGTGCCAATGGAATCAGGAGGCAAGATCAGCTGGCTGCCAGTTTCAGAAGAGCACGTGGGCAGGAGAGCTGTGTCATGGGCCAGGACATCGCGTGGAGAAGGGCAAGGATGAGCCGTGCGGAGGAGGAAGCAGCCAGGGGCTCCCTACAGCCCCTTAGGCCTTTCCCAGTCTCCGAGGCAGAAATGGAATAATCTGTCCTTCCTACACTTTGAATGCACATAAAGCAAATACAGGTACATCTTGTTTCACTGCCCTTTGTCTTATTGCACTTCACAGATACTGTGTTTTTTACAAATTTAAGGTTTGCGGAAACCCTGCTTCCAGCAAGTCTATTGATGCAATTTTTCCCACAGCAGGAGCTTGCTTTGTGCCTCTGTGTCACATTTTGGTACCTGTCATAATACTTCAAACTTTCTCATCATTGTTATATCTGTTACGATGATCTGTCATCAGTTATCTTTTATATCACTATTGCAATTGTTTTGGGGTGCCACAAACCATGCTCACGAGACGGTGCGTGTGTTCTGACTGCACCACCAACTGGTCATTCCCCTGTCTCTCTCCCTCTTCTCAGCCTCCCTGTACCCTGAGACACACACAGTATTAAAATCAGGCCAATTTATAACCCTACAATGGCCTTTAAGTGTTGAAGTGAAAGGAAGAGGTGCATGTTTCTCACTTTAAATCAAAAGCTAGAAATGATTAAGCTTAGTGAGGAAGACATGTCAAAAGCAAAGACAGGCCAAAAGCTAAGCCTCTTGCACCAAACAGCCAAGCTGTGAATGCAAAGGAAAAATTCTTATAGGAAATGAATACTGCTATTGCAGTGAACACACGGATGATAAGAAAGCAAAACAGCCTTACTGCTGACGTAGAGAATATCGTAGCAGTCTGGACAGAAGATCAAACCAGCCACAACATTCCCTTAAGCCAAAACCTAATCCACAGGGAGGTCCGAACTCTCTTCAATTCTTTGAAGGCTGAGAGAGGTGAGGAAGCTGCAGATGAAAAGTTGGAAGCCAGCAGAGGTCGGTTCATGAGGTTTATGGAAAGAAGCTGTCTCCATAACAGAAAAGTGCAAAGTGAAGCAGCAGGTGTTGATGTAGAAGCTGCAGCAGGTTACCCAGAAGATCTAGCTGAGATCCTTGATGAAAGTGGCTACACCACACAACAGATTTTCCCATGCAGATGAAACAGACTTACAATGGAAGAAGACGCCACCTAGGACTTTCATAGCTAGAGAAGAGAAGTCAATGCATAGCTTCAAAGCTTCAAAGGACAGGCTGACTGTCTTGTTAGGGCCTAATGCAGCTGGTGACTTTAAGTTGAAGCCAATGCACATTTACCGTTCTGAAAATCCTAGGGCCCTTAAGAATTATGCTAAACCTAGTCTGCCTGTGCACTATAAACGGAACAATAAAGCCTGGATGACAACACATCTGCTTGTAGCATGGTTTACTGAATATTTTAAGCCCACTGTTGAGATGTACTGCTCAGAAGAAAAGATTCCCTCCGAAGTATTACTGCTCACCAACAACGCACCTAGTCATCCAAGAGCTCTGATGGAGTCGTGTAAGGAAATTAATGTGTTCATGCCTGCTAACACAACATCCATTCTGCAACCCATGGATCGAGGAGTGATTTCAAGTTACTTAAAAAATAAATTTCACAAGGCTATACCTGCCATAGATAGTAATTCCTCTGATGGATCTGGGCAAAAAACAAAATTGAAAACCTTCTGGAAAGGATTCACCACTCTAGATGCCATTAATAACATTCATGATTCATGGAGGAGCTCAAAAAATTAACATTAACAGGAGTTTGGAAGAAATTGATTCCAATCCTCATGAATGACTTGGAGGGGTTTAAGACTTCAGTGGAGGAAGGAATTGCAGATGTGGGAGAAACAGCAAAAGAACTAGAATTAGAAGTGGAGCCTGAAGATGTGCCTGAATTGCTGCAATCTCATGATGAAATTTGAATGGATGAGGAAGGAGTTGCTTCTTATGGATGAGCAAAGAAAGTGGTTTCTTGAGATGGAAACTACTCCTGGTGAACATGCTGTGAATTCTGCTAAAATGACAACAAAGGATTCAGAATATTACCTAAATATTGATAAAGCATTGGCAGAGTTAGAGAGGATTGACTCCAATTTTCAAAGAAGTTCTAATGTGGGTAAAATACTATCAAAGAGCATCGCATGCTACAGAGAAATCTTTCACGAAAGGAAGAGTCAATCCATGCAGCCAACTTCACTGTCTTATTTTAAGAAATTCCCAGTCATTCCAACCTTCAGCAACCACCACCCTGATCAGTCAGCAGCCATCAAAACAGGGAGGCAAGGCCCTCCACCGGCAAAAAGGTTGCTGAAGGCTCAGACGATCATTAGCATTTTTTAGCAATAAAGTATTTTTTAATCAAGGTATGCACATTTTTAAACATAATGTCATTGCACACTTAATAGACTACGGTATGGGGTAAACATAACTTTTCTGTGCACTAGGAAACACAAAAATTCATGGGATTAGCTTTACTGCCATCTTCACTTTATCACAGTGGTCTGGAACCAAACCCACAATCTCTGCGAGGTCTGCCTGAATAATCCCAACCCAACCAAAAGCAATACTCCACATATATTTTTTTAACTTTTTATCTTGAAATAATTTTGGAATAAGAGAAGACATGCAAAGATAGTTTAGAAAGCTCCCCATACCTTTCGTTCAGTTCCCCCCAGTGTTAACATCCTGCATAACCATGACACATTTATCAAACCAAGAAATTAACATTGGTTCAATGCTATTAATTAAACCAAAGACTTTATCTGGATTTCACCAGATATTTTTCCGATGATGTCTTTTTTCTGTTTTTCTATCCAATCTAGGATATCGCATTGCATTTTAATATACCTTGTTTTTAAAATAAGCAAACATCTTATGATTATTCTTCGTTGGTAAGAAAACGTCCTGGTACTCAGGGCAAAGACTTAATCCTTCTCCTCACCATCAAAGAAAGCAATCTTTGACATGATCTGCTGGCCTCCAGAGGGAACAAAATTTGATCTACAGTGAGATAAAAAGCCAGACAATGACCAAACCTCTTAACCCTCCACGAGCAGCCACCACCCTGGCCTCTCTCCACGGCAACTAACTGGTATTTAAAAGTAATTTATGTTAATTGCGATCGGGCATATATGAACACTACAAAGCAAGCTGGCTTCAAACAAAAAGGCTCAAGAGAGGAGCCTAACAAAAAATTAATTTTGTAAAAGACCTATTTCTATTCCAACTTGTTTTTAAATATATGTTCTGAGTCACACACCATTAACCGTCTCAATTTATTAATAATCTCAGGGCAGCCAACTATCTCAGATCATGCAAAGATGAAATCTTGCATAAAAATGAAAATGAAATATCTACATGCAAACATTAAGCAGGTAGTCAGCTGTGATGACCAGCAAGGATTATTGTTATTATTTTTCATCCAGAACATGTAGTAAGAAAAAAAGAAAAAGGCTACATGAACTGTTAACTTAAACTCTGTAACAAAAATTCTTCTTCTCTAAGGTTCAAAGAAAGTTCTTTGGAATTTCTTCCTCCTCTGTCCCCAACGAAGGTTCGAGATGAGAGAAAGCCCCCATATTCTCAAAGACCCCTCTTTTAGCTGAGGAAATGACGGTGCTGTTCTGGCATTTTAAAGCAAGAACAAATACTTTAGCTATAAAATCCACTTTGTAGATTGAATCAGCAAGACAGCTGTTTATACAGAAACCCTTTCCCTTCTCCCTCCAAGCCCCTCGGTGATTCATATTAGCAATAAAACACTGGCTAGAACAAAGAAAAATGGAGTTAAAAAAGAGAGAAAGGCACACACCTCACCACCTTAATGCCTAGTAAGTATTAAACCTGCTCCTTAACAGAAATAGCCTATTTCAACTTAGCCTATTTCTAGAATGATGCCTCTCAACCTACCCCATTTGCAAAAGAAAAACAAAATCTCCCCAAAGCTGACCAACTTTTTGTTGCAGAGCCAGAAACTGGGTTCTTATTTGTGCAAAAGGCTCAGTGGGTGTGACCCAATCCATCTTTGATATGCTCTGGGCTTTGAAGTTTGCTCTCTTTTTAGCCACAGGGAACCTGATGACTCACCAGCACCCTTCTCTCTCCCCTTCTCGCCAACTGTCAGCCGTCTCCCTGAGAGCAGGGCCGCAGGGCCACCAGATGCTGGGCAGACGGTGTATGAATTCTCCTGAGAGACAGGAGGGAAGGGCGGGGCCAGGAAGACACATGACCATCCATCATGGGAAACAAAACTCCAGAATTGTGTTTGCCCTGGAGGATGGGCACTTCTCCCCAACCCGATTCTTTCCTGTTCACTCTCCCAGGCCCAAGCCAAATGTCACTCCCTCTATGAAGCCTTCCCCAGCTCTCCCTAACAATGACCCAGCCTCGGCGGTCCTGTGACACCTTTACCTGCCGCCCCAAACATACTGCACCCTCAAAGGCAAACGAGGCCCGTTCCTTGCCTCTGTAACCCTAGCCCCATGCCCTGCACCCAGCCCAGAGCAGAAGATCAACACATTTGCTCAATGAATGAACCCAACTCAACTGCTCCCAGAAACCACATTACTAAATGCTAATTACCACTAGCTGCATGAATAATGAATGAAGAAACGAACTAACAAATGTCTCCTTGTTAGCCAGGTTGCCAAGCCCTCTGGGAACACAAAGAAGGAATCGAGTGACTTGTGGCTGGGGTAGGATGGTTCAAAGACGAGACGACTCGTCTTGAAGGGGTGAGAGGCAGGGAAGGGGGAGAATCGCGGAGATGCAGAGGCTGGCAGTGCCCTGAGTTGCTGCCGACCAGGTTCTGGGCAACTTGGACTCACCGCTTCACCCTGGAGCTGATGATCTTTGTGTGGCCTTAACAGAAACATGGGCAGCAGAGCAAAGAGCTGCCCACGAACAAACTCGACGACTCCTTCTCCCGTAACGCCCGCTCCTGCCACCTCTCGCTCAACTGCCACAGCCCGAGAGACCCTGCCCCCTGCACCTGTCGGTACTTAAAAATCAGAGCCAGATGCTCAAGCAGCACCCAGCTGAAGTGCCGTACCGGAGCAAACAACAAGGCGAGATTTATGATAAAGGAGGCACTGGATCCCTTCCCACTCAAAGGAATAAAAAGGTCAAATAAATATTCCATTTGTGCCTGGTCCGAGCCAGATACTCCTGTCTCTGGGATTCATTCTGCCAAAAATAAACAAGTCCACCTTAGGAAGCCTCCCTGGGGGTCACCTGCAGGGTCCCCCCGACATCCCCCCGAAACCCCACACCACTGGGGAGAGACAGAACCACAGAGACGCGCAAACGCACTTGAAGGTGACACGGAAACTTTTTTCAGTTTCCCCGAACAAGCCTCAGAAAAAGTAAACATGCGTCGCCTATCTATCTACAACATCTAACATCCTGGATTCCTTTAAAAAAGAAAAAGCCATAAAAGCACTGATTATATATTCAGAAGATGTGCTATATATCCAGGAAAAAATGATGATCGGATACTCAAGCCTTTTCTAATTCTGCAAATAATCAAGTAATGGCAAGGTACGGCGGAGGAGGAGGAGGAGGCCCGGGACGGGCACCACGGTCAGGTCCAGGAGCTCACAGCACAGCACAGCTGCCCCACGGGTCCAGGGGTGTCCCCGCCTCCCACGCCAGAACATGAGCTGCACATACCTCTTGGAGGCTTCACACTCCAAGCCCGGAGCGGGACACGCTATGCAAAGGCCCTTCCAACAGTAGAGCCCTGAGTCTCTCGCCCCAGCCCCAGCTGTGGCCCCAGCTCTGGAGCAAACGCCACCCGATTCTCCCAGGAGTGGCTCTGCAAACCTCTCTCACTCAATACCTCGGACCAAGTAGACTGACTTTTTTAACCTTATTGAGCATAAGCAGTAAATTCTTCCAATGTTCTCAGCTTTGCAATAGAAGACCTCTATGAGAAAACAAAATCTTATTTCTTGGTTCAAATGATCAACTCGTGACTTGAAAGGATCTTATTCTGACACCTTTGGTAGTGGGAAGAATTATCTCTCCTTGACACATCTTGTTCCAGAAGTCAAGGTTTTCGTCTAGTGGGTTTTCTTCAAGTGGGGCCCACCTGCGAGAGGGAGGATCCATTTCTCAGTGCTGCACCTTGGCACCTCCTCCAGCACCCAAACTCTCAAGCCCCTAAGGCCACTCACATAAAAGGCTGTAGGAACTCTCCCATCTGTCTCGGCCCCAAACCGGCTCCTTTGTGGAACACTCTTAGCACTTGTGGAATAATTCACTCGCTCCCAAGGGAACCTTGGAGCTGCCTCTCCAGGTAAGACCAAGGTACACAGGCCTCGGCATCCTTCGGGGACCTGGTTACAATCACAGACATCCAGACACCCCAGCAACAGGAGATCCACAGGTGAGGGACCCCCACCTCCATCTCTAACGAGCACCCCAGAGGGGTTCTCACGCCAGGACTGGCTCGCGCCAATCCATCCCCCTCAAGTACCTGCCCCACCCCACTCCACTGGAGTCACCAGGTCTCAGGCACATGGGGGGTTTTAACTCTCCCTCCACCACGACCAACCTCCCCCCGACCCCTGTTCATGCTCACTCTGCCCCTGCTCTCACCCAGGCCCTGTTCTCTTAGCTAACTGGTCTCCCTCAATCCCAAACCCACAACGCTGCCAAAAATTTTCTCTCTAAAACATAACTTTGACCTTGCCCTTGCTAACAAGCCTCCAGGATCCCAGACTGCCTTCAGGCAAAGTCTCTATATCGTGGCCTTCAAATGCAAAGCCCTTCCTGCTCTTGTCCCCAAACTGCCTGTCCAGCCTCCTCTCCCACCCAAACCCTGACCCTGCCCTCCAGCCCCCAGGCAGCCGCTGCACTGCCCGCCTGCCAGCCTTCCCAGCTCCCAATCCACTGGACCCCAAGACACACCTTGTCCGCGAATGCAACCCCTCCTCTAGTCTCTGCCTCGACCGTGATGACAACAATCTTGGCCTTTCACAATGGCCTCGCCCACTGGCCTCCTGGAGAGCCCACTAGACAGGACAGGGACTGGCTTGCTTTTGTTTCATCCCTGTCTCCCCATGTCCCAGGTAGGGGCTCAGTCGGCAAGTCCACTCGGTGAACAGGTGCTAATGAGGCCGGGGTCTTGAGTTCCACACCCTTCAGCTCCCTCCTCCCTCACTAGGAAAAACCCTATTCAATGGCCAGCCACTTGACTTCTGGCCACAAGAGGGACCAGGCCAGGGTGCATGGACAGCTCAACGCCATCCAGGCCTGCTATAGAGAAAACAATTCAAGTGCGGGCCCCGCTGACAAGGGGTCAGGTGTGTCATCTCTACACATAAGAAAGAGCAGTGGAGTCGATCCATCTTCCAGCATCCCCTAATGGTACTAAGCAGCATGTTTAGCTGTTATTTCAATAAGCCTTATTAAGACCCAATTTTCTTGGGTCTTCTTTCAGATTCTGCAGCATTAAAAGCCTCGCTGCTTAATTACATTAGGAGCACCTGTATATATTATGTGCAATAAATCAACTTTAATTTACCACCACACAAGGCTATTCATCTTCTCTGGGTTATTTATTGCTCAGTATTATTGGTGCTGAATTGTATCCTCTCTGCTGTAAGGAAGAACAGTTGGGGTAAGAAAAGCCAAAGCTGTATTTCAGAACGCTCCGGGATGCTGATCACACATGTACACGGCAGAAAGGAAAGAAAAAGAAACATATAAGCGAATCTTGGCAATCTGCTTCTTGCTATTTTCCTAAAACACTCCCCAAACATTTTGATGTTTTCTTTTGCACGCATGCACATACATACCAGTTACCCACTGAAATGACACAACCTGCAAAACAGGCCCACAGCTCTCGGCGGCAGAACTGGGTGTGGGACGCTGGCTTAGCTGGAAAACAGGGACGCTCCATGGGTCAGAGGAGATGATGCTTCCCCCGTAGGGTGCCGTCCCCAGTCCCAAGGACAGGCTGCAGCCAGGACCTGCCCCAGAGGCAGTGATGAGCAGCTTGCAGCCATCCACACCCAGTACACCGACCCAGGGCCCAAATCAGGCCCCTCAGAGGAGGAGGACACCTCTCCGTTTGATGACACTGGTGCCCTTCGTTCTTTGAGAATATGACTGACACTGCTGTCAAGATGTCACCAGGTTATCTGCAGATCCCCCTGTACCTGAGACATTAAACACAGATTCCTGAGCCCCACAGTGGAGTCTGCAATGTCACCGTGCCCAGGGAAGCACAGTGAAGCCAGAGCACCACTGTCCCAAAACCTCGGGAGCAAGGCTAACCATCCATCACAGTGTAATACAACTAATGATGACATGAGTTGGAGTGACTTCCCTACCCTCAGCCAGGCTCTAGCCTCAGCCCTTTATTTTCATTCATTCGTCACAACCACCCTAAAGTCGGTACCATTACTCTCATCCCCACTTTACAGATGAGAAAACTGAGGCCCAGAGTCCCATTTTAATAACTGGCTGGGCAGGCTGGTCTCTGTGTCTATGTTCTCAACCACTAGGCCAAATTGCCTCTCCAAGGTCAGACTCCCCATGCCCAATCCAACCAGACAACAGCATCTTTTGTTCTAAATAAAAGGGAGGCAAAAGTCACCTGAGACATCACAAGTTTCACATCCAGGCCATAAAGCCATCCGGTTCTCCCAAGTTCAACATCCAACGCTACTTCATGGCAACTGCTGGCAACACCGAGATCCTGTCTCTGAGCTTCCCACTGATCCAGTCCAGGGAGGCCCTGACAGGGGCGGGGCAGGCTGGGCCGCGGAGTAGCATTCCTGCAGCATGGGAGCCAGGTCACCGGGAGCCGAGCTGACATCGCCGAGTGCCTCACGGCCTCCTCCTCACCAAGGGAGCTGGGATGGAGTCTACGCACACGGCGGACTTCTTTACAGGCACGGCAGCAACATTCGACTTTCGTTTGATAATGCACCTTGAACCGGGGGCTAGGAAGACCCCTGGCCAACCGATCCCAACAGATAGCTTTTTCCAGGCTCACCTTACACATGACAGAGGGGAATAAAAGAGAAAAGACAGAACGGCAGAGTCCTGGCCAGTGAAACTTTTTTTTATGTAATGAATTCATTTCAAATAAAAGTCCGTTCAGTGCATGCAGAAGAGCCAATTCCTCTGAGTGACAAATGTGTGTGCGCCGAGGACGAGAGGGCAGATCAGACTCACGAGCTTGTAACCAAACTCCTGAGGCCCGAACTCAGGGCTGCCAAGGGCCCCCGGGAGCAGAGTCCTTCTGCTAAAAGACGTGCCCACTCCGCACAGCTCCACAGAGATGCAGGCCTGGTGGAAATGTCCCTCTTCTGCCCTTTCACTTAACTAACAGGCAGGGCTGCCAGGAACCATGGCCATCAAACCCAGGGCGTGTGGCTGGTCACCTGAGGGAGGCCGGGGCCTGCACCAGGGGACTTCTCCAGGCACCTTCCTGCTCTTGAATTCCATGACTATTTCACTGTCCAAGCTCCAATCCATGCAGTAAGGAAACTCAGAACACATAGAGCCCTTCTCCCTTCTTGTACAGAAGCCACCTATGAGACTAGACCAGTGAATCCCAACTAGGGGTGATTCTGCCCTCCCCCAGGGGACATGTGGCAATGTCTGGAGACATTGCCAGTTGGATTGCTGCTGGCATCTAATGGGCAGAAAGAAGCCAGGGATGCTGCTACACACCCTACAACGTGCACGGTGCACTCCAAGGCGCCCCCGCCCCGGCAACAAAGAATAATCCAGCCCAAAATGTCAACAGTGCCGAGAACCGCTGGGCTAGAGCACTGAAAGTAATTAAACACTCACACTCACACGGCTCCCCCACGGCCTCTGTTCCTTCCGTCACCACCCGCTCCCAGCATCCCACTAAATCAAGCAAGAATTAGAAACCAAACTAGTGCCATCTATCATCCGGACGCTGAGATCCACCCTCAGCTGAGAGCAGGGGGCAGCCCCGAGCGAAGCCCACCTCCCTCGGTCCGGTGCATGTTGCTCTCAGAGGCCAGAGAAACGGGGACAAACCCGGAGAAGCTGGGACTCTGGCTGTGAGGCTAGTTCTCAGGTCAGCAGACACTGGGGGGCCAGGAGAAGGTCCCGCAGAGAGGAGAGGAGGGCGCAACTGACCTTCCAGGGCCTGGAACCCAAGCCACACCCCGAGGCAAACCAGCAAAAAACCAAGGGACTGGTGTGAGGTTTGGTAACTGTGCCACCTCCTCCCTGTCCCAGCAACAGCTGGGTCCAGACCAGCTGAACAATCAACACTGAGTGCCCACTTGATACCAGGTCTTGTGCTAGGTGCTCTCCAGAAAGTTCGATCCATTCCCAGAGCCACTCAGCAAGCCTTACTATCTTCATTTTACAGACGACACACATGAGGCTCAGAGAGGTGATGTAACTTGGCCAGGTCACAGAGCCAGGATTCAACCCTAGAACTGTCGCCGAAGAACAGGCCCTATGTACCTACCATACCACAAACATCCCACCACGGAGAGAGAGATGAAGGAAGAAAGGAGGAGGGAGCCCCAAATCCACCTGGGGCTCTGCCTGCTCTCCACACAACTGCTGTCTTAAGGGGATAAGCTGACCACATTGGTCTCATCTCTAGGGTCCCTTTAGGAAGATGGCACAAAGGCAGACCTGCTACAAGTCCAGGTGCGAGCACAGGACTCTGATTTCATTCATTACCTGCTGAAACTACATCCTGCCTCCCCTCTAGGCAGCGGCTGCAATGGAAACCATCTGACTGCTTATAATTA
The DNA here is from genome assembly GCA_963575035.1 of Avahi laniger. Classification (NCBI taxonomy): domain Eukaryota; kingdom Metazoa; phylum Chordata; class Mammalia; order Primates; family Indriidae; genus Avahi; species Avahi laniger. Next base: position 20,563 of record CAUYSK010111181.1, read on the forward strand.
CAAAGGGAAGGCCAGGAACTCAGCCAGCCCCGTGGGCAGTTGCGCAAGTGTCAAGGAGGCAGGGAAAGGGCTTTCTAATGCCTCAGTGAAGAGCAGAAAGGCGGAGAAGCACCACAAGCCTCTTCCTGGAGCTCAAACCCCAGCTTCCACCTGTTTGCTTTGGACCCCAAAGCAAACCAAAACACCAAACACCAAACACAAACCAACAACTGCAGAGAAGCAGCAAGTGACCAACCGAGTCACAGGACAATCAACACTCAAGACTCTGGGACTGAGCGAGCAGGTTAGGACCATATACCCCGGCGGCCCTCCACCTGTAAATCGCCCCAACACATGTCCTCTGTCCCCACTGCACCCCTCCCTAGGGCTAGCCAAGAGGGAATTGTGGACAGGACAGTAGGCCGACAAGTCATAAGGCCCCCAAACTCAGGTGCAGTGGGGCTTCCAAAACACCCAGGGCGCTCCCCACCCGGCTGGGTGTTCACGAGGGACGCAGTTCTGTGCTTCCTCTTCTTGGGGCTACACTAATTTCTCACACCAACTGCAAAGAGGCATTCCTGGGCCACTTATAAGATGAGGCCCTCAGGAAGGGTCCCATTATGAAGGTTTAGCAAAAAGACCAAAAGAAAAAAAAAAGAAGAAAGAAAAGACAAAGAGCTTTTTAGGACCACTTATTTGCAGAGGACCACAGAGAACATGAATATGGAGAGAAAAGGGTTGCTTTTTTTTTTTTAATTTCCAATACCAAGAGAAATATTGCTTCGAAACTCTTTGCAGTGTGAGCCGCTGTCTCCAGGCCGGCCCCTGTCTTGGTGGCCCCTCTCGTGCTCTCCCTTTGTTCCTGGGTCCTTGTTCCCGGCCTGCTCTCTTCTCTGAGCGTGACACTCTAACCTGCAGGACCCGCACGGCTGCCGGTGTCTCCTGCCAAAGCTGCCTGCTCTCTACTGAAAGAACACACCTTTCCTAATTCTGTTTGTTCACTTAAAAAAAAAAAAAAAAAGGAAGGCAGGTTTACTGGGAGGTCATTTTGCCTTAGGAAAGCAACAAATGCAGTGGAGGCCCACAGCGGGCTGAGAAATGTACTCTCCATCCGACAAGCGACCTTGAGGCCTTCAGTGTTAGGCGGGAAAGGTCACTGGCATGGCAGCCCCTTGTTTACGGAGCCCAGATACCAATGACGCGGTCACCTCCGAGAAGCACAATTAGCAACCCTGGCACGCCAAACTCCTTTATTGGTTACCTCTTAAACACTCCAGCAACCCGTCCAATTCCTTGCAGAATAGCAGAAAACAAAAGTGCCCTCAGCAGGAGGGGGAAGCCAGGACTCGATTATGAGCAATTAGTGAATCAATGACTCTCAGAGACACTGATTTAGACCAGCAGTTCTTATTAGCGACCCTCGAGGAAAATGCAAGGACACACAGCTTCCAGGAGAGACCAAAGCTAAAAAAAAAAAAAAAAACAAAAAAATCACCACAAACCACCTTCAGAATTTCCCCCTGAAACACTTTAAAATGTGTGCTCGGTCTGGGGAAAAGAAAACGTATTGGTGAATTGTTTCCTTACTGGCAAAAAACAAGTGAAACTACAGCTACTGTTTCTGTTGGCCCACGTGAAATGACTCTCTCAAAATCCCAGAAACGGGACAAGGAATTAGGCATTAGACGAAAGAAAAGAAAAATAAAAAAGAAAGAGGGGAAAGAAGGAAGGGAGAAAAGGAGGGAGGGAAGGAGGAGGAGAGAGAGGGGGGCAGAGAGAGAGAGGCCAGCGAATGGGAACAGCATGACCCTTTCCTTGCCTTGATCAGAAACACAGGGACACGAAACAGATTGGGTCTCCACTCTCACCTCCACCTTGGATGAAAAGGTATCCGTTCACATGCCAAGAAGTAGCCTTTAGTTCAGTTTTTTTTTTTTTTAATATAACCCCTCATCCATCCAAACACCTGTTCAGGAAATCAGAACTACACAAAGTGCTAGGAGGCTTTGCTAACGGACGGGCAATGAGAAAAGAAAACATTTCTAAAAATATAATGATGCTTGCTGGGAAAATCGAGTTCCATTTACACAGAAATTCTCGGGAATATCTCTTTGGGGAGATGTTCCTGTAACTGTTTTTAAACGTTCAGTTCCATACCACGGAATTCAAAACAACTACCGAGAACACATAAGCCTCCCAGACACAACTGTGGGTGCCCGAGTCTTCTACAAAAACTTTATTTGAAGGTTGCTAATAACACACAGCTATGTCTCCTTCCCCCAGGCCTCTCCTGAAAAGTGTCCCCCACGATTCCCCGTTTTTTATTCTGATTTTGTGAATACCAGGAAAAGCTGAGATAATGTGAAAATAGAAAAATGCAAACTAGCCTCCCGAACAGCATCTAGTCTACATCCACAGCAAACTTCCTCTGTATCTGTTCCTTTGTTTGGTTTCTGCCCGGTTGCTAATCTATTTGCTCTAAGCTGTTGGGAGAAGACTGCAAAAGAAAACAGAAAGAAAGCCTTTCTTCCTAGGAGGGGGAAAAACGGGTAACCTTGAACCCAAAGAACTCTCCCTCACCTGATAATCCTGTTCCTCTGAAAGTTTGTTGCAATTTAACCTTGAAAATAAAGTATGGCCCTCTACACTGGGCTCTAACAACGATGCTGATGAATCCTTATCTTAAAAGGCAGTCTGAGAGCACAGATGCAAACAATTTTTTTTAAAAGTTGAAAAGAGCTGATGGGAGGCCCAGGCAGGAGGACGGATCACCTGAGCCCAGGAATGGGAGATTACAGTGAGCTGGGATGATGCCATTGCACTCTAGCCTGGGCGACAGAGAGAGACTCTGTCTCAAAACAAATAAATAATAAAGGTTGAAAAGAAGAAACTTCTAAGAAACTGAAGCCAATCTATGCACAGAATACCTCCCCCTTCTTGCTACGAGGCTTCCAGAAAGGGGAGGGGTTCAAGAAAGAACAAATCCAAGAACTGATCACTGC
>CAUYSK010111183.1:0-42018 GCA_963575035.1 Avahi laniger
AGGTTTTTGTAGTAATCGAAAATAATGTTTTGTATTTCCGTGGCATCTGTTGTGACCTCTCCTTTTTCATTCTTGATTGAGTTTATTAGAGACCTTTCCCTTTGGATTCTGGTCAATCTAGCCAATGAGGTGTCAATTTTGTTAATCTTTTCAAAAAACCAGCTTTTGGTTTTGTTGATCTTTCGTACAGTTTTCTTGTTCTCAATTTCGTTTAATTGTTTGACAATTACAAGGCACAATGGCTGGATAAAGATGAAGTACCAAAACACAGACCAAAACTGAATATTCATCAAAAAAACCTAATGGTGTCTGTTTGGTGGTCCAGCACTGGTATTCTCCACTACAGCTTCATGAAACCTGGTCAATAGACTACAGTGGATGTCTACTACAACCAACTGGATGCAATGATGAGTATGCTTGTAATTAAGCAGCCGAGATTGGTCAATAGAGAGGGGGCAACCTCTTGTAAGACCACATGTTGCAAAAAACAACTCTGTTCAAACTATAGCAGCTGGACTTGGAAACTCTCCAACTCTCATCCACCGTATTCACCTAACCTTGCACCAACTGACTACCACTTCTTCCAGGCTTTGGACCACTTCCCGCAAGGAAAAATATTAAATTCTCAACAAGCTGTGGAAAACACCTTTCACGACTTCATCACTACTTGCTCTCCAGGCTTCTTCATTGCTGGCATAAACAAGCTACCATTAAGATGGCAACACTGTGTGGGCAGTTTAGGCACATATTTTGATTAATTTTACTGCTTCTTGAGATATAATAAACTAAACATTTGATTAAAATTGGACATTTCACATTTAATGACCTAATATAGAAAGAGCTGTTTAAAAAATTATGAGAGCATCTGCTTTGTATAAGTAAAATTCAAGAAAAGTTGAATGAAAAGACAATGAATATAGACAACGAAAGTAAAATAGTGGTTGCCAAGAGCTGGGAGAATGGTGGAATAGAAATTATTTAATGGGTATTGAATTCCAGTTTTGCAAGATGAACAAGGTTCTGGAGATTGGTTACACAACAGGGTGGATGTACCTAACACTACTGAAATGCACACGTAAAATAGGTTATTTTTATGTTACGTATATTTCACAAAATTTTTTAAAACAGAAAATGAAAACCATGTTCCTAAAAAAAAAAAAAAAGGAAAAAAACTCCAGCTCCTTATCATGATGAAGTAAAAGACGACAAGAAACGAAGTAGAGAGTATGGGACAATGTTTTGGACTAAGATGGTATCAATGAAAACAAAAGATAATTTGAGCAATATTTAGGAGAAAGAATTTCCTAGATATGTCTATAGATAGGTTGTACAGACAGAAGACAGATGTACATCCAGGTTTCTAGCTTTAATGTATGCCAAGATGAAGATGGCACATACCAAGATGAGAAAAAGAAGTTGAAATTTGGATCCCAAAACTAAAAAACTGTAACACATACAATAATAATGAATATACTGATGGTTTTACCACGTACACTTTGCACGCTATTCTTTTCAAGTGCAGCCCAAGACTCAACTGATATTTTTAGTATGCATATTTAACATTACTGAGTCAGATTCTTAAAGTCAACTAAAAATTCTCAAAATATTTCCATAGAAGTAGCTGTTAATATAGTTTTCATCTCCTTTTAAGTGTACTAAAAACTCAGTGCTAATACGTTCCATATTTGCAAACTTTTGCAAGTATGGTTCCATCCAAGGCTATGACTAAAATGCTTAAAAGATCAAAACAATTAAAAACAGATCAGATACCTTGAACTTTCACTGTAACTTTCACTTTTTCTATCACTTTTCCATTCATCTTCTTCAGAAGAACAAGAACCTTCACTTTGATCACAGGAAGTTTCCTAATTTGTGTGGGAGAGGAAAAACATTTTGATTTCTGAAGTTAAATTACATATAAAAAAAACTTCACATAATCATCCCAATTATAAGACTAAATCATCTAAGAAATAAGTATAACAATCAGTAAAAATATAATTACATAAACTGAAAACAAAAAGCAAACTTCACTACGTCCTTTTTCTTATCAAGGCATAAGACAAAAGAAAATATCTTCCAGATTTAACATTACCACTATCAGCAAAGAATGTGATATACCAAGGCCATTTTAAGTGAAATTAGTAAAAAGTCAATGTAAGTGTTCTGTTTGGGATTTTAACTGTTCTAAAAGGTATGCACAGTGCTATCTGCTGGGTTCATTTTCAATTCCCTATGGCATATGATGGTTGAGTATCTTTTCATATGATTATTTGCCATCTGTATAATCCTCTTTGGTGAGGTGTCTGTTAGTTCTTTTGTCCATGTTTAAATTGGTTGCTTTCTCGTTGCTAAATTTTGAGAGTTCTCTGTATATACAGAATACAAGTCCTTTATCAGGTAAAAGGCTTACAAATATTTTCTCCCAGCTTGTGGATTGTCTTTTCATTTTCTTAACAGTATCTTTCCCAGAGCAGTTTTTAATTTCAATGTAGTCTAAATTATCAATTTTTTTCTTTCATGTTTGTGCTTTTGGTTTTTCATCTAAAAAGTCACTGTCATACCCAAAGACAGAAAGATTTTACCCATTGCTATCTTCTGGAAATTTTGTAATTTTTCTATCTCACATTTACATTAAGTTTATAATCCACTTTGAGTTCATTTTTGCAAAACACTAGTGTCTAGATTTTTTTGAATGTGACTATCCAGTTATTCCAACACCACTCGCTAAAGAGAATATGCTTTGTCCACTAAATTGTCTTTGCTCCTTTGCCAAAGATCATTTGACTATATTTTTATTGGTCTATTTCTGGGCTCTGGATGTTGTTTCACTGATCTATTTATCTATTCTATCACCAATACCACCTTGAAAACTGCAAATTTACAGTAAGCTTTCATGCCAGGTAGTGTCACTCTTTCAACTTCATTCTTCTTTTGTTGGCTATACTGAGTCTTTTTCCTCTCCATGTAAACTTTAAAAATCACTTTGTCAGTATACACAAATTTAATTTGCTGAAATTTTGATTGAGATTATATTGAATCTATAGATGATGCTGGAAAGAACTGACAAGGATGTGGATCATAGGAACTCTCATTCATTACTAATGGGAATGCAAAATGGTACAGCCACTTTGGAATACTGTTTGGCAGTTACTTACAAACCTAAACATAAGCTTATCATGTGATCCAGCAATCATGGTCCTTGATGTTTACTTGAATGAACTGAAAAAATTGTGTCTGCATAAAACCTACACACACATTTATACCTTTATTTATAATTGTCAAAACTTGGAAGCAACCAATATGTCCTTCAATAGATGAACTGATAAACTATGCTACATCCAGACAATGGAATATTATTCCGTGCTAAAAAGAAATGAGCTACCAAGTCATAAGAAGGCATGTAGGAGACTTAAACACATATTACTAAATGAAAGAAGCCAATATGAAAAGGCTACATACTATATGATTCCAACTATATAATATTCCAGAAAAGGCAAAACTATGGAGACAATAAAAAGATGAGTGATTGCCAGGGGTTGGGGTGAGAGAGGAATGAATATGCAGAGCACAGAGGATTTTTAGGGCAATGAAACTATTCTGTATGATAAAGATAATAGTGGATACATGTAATTAGATGTTTGTCCAAACACACAAAGTGTACAACCCCTAACAAACTATGGATACTGGGTAATAATGTATCAATGTAACTTCATTGATTGCAAAAAATGTGCCACTCTGTGCAGGATGTTCACAGCGGGGGAGATTATGCAAGTGTGGAGGTAGAAGGTATATGGGAAATCTCTGTACCTTCAGTTCAATTTTGCTGTGAACCTGAAACTGCTCTGAAAAATACAGTTAATTTTTTCAAAAAACCTATGTACACAAACATTTATAGCAGTTTTAGTCACAATTATCAAAACTCAGAAGCAACCAAGATGCTTTTTAATAGATGAATAGATAAACAAACTATGGTATATCATACAATGGAATATTATACAACAATAGAAACAAGCTATCAAGCCACAAAAAGACATGGAAGGGCCGGGCACAGTGGTTCATGCCCATAATTCTACCACTGTGAAAAGCCAAGGTGGGAGAATTGCTTGAGGCCAGGAGAGCTTGAGATCAGCCTGGGAAACAGTGAGACACCCGTCTCTACAAAAAAGAGAAAAATTAGCCAGGCATGGTGGTATGTGCTTGTAGTCCCAACTACTCGGCAGGCTGAGGCAGGAGGATTGCTTCAGCCCAGGAGTTTGACGCTGCAGTGAGCTATGATTACCCTACTGCACTCTAGCCTGGGCAACAGGGCAAGATCCTATCTCAAAAAAAAAAAGAAAAAAAGACATGAAGGAACTTTAAATGCATATTGCTAAGTGAAAAAAACTCAATGTGAAGTCTATATACCATGTGATTCTGACATGCAGGAAAAGCCAAAACTATAAAGACAGTAAAAAGATTAATGGCTGGTAGGGATTCAGGGGGAGGCATGAGCAAGTTATACCACAGAGCATTTCTCGGGCAGTAAAACTATTCTGTATGATACTGTTATAGCAGATACATAACATTACACATTTGTCCAAACCCATAGAACTGAACAACACAAAGAGTGATCATTAATGTAAAGTATGGAATTTAGTTAATAATAATGTATCAACATTGGTTCCATTAATAGGAATGAATGTACCACACTAAGTCAAGATGTTAGTAAGAAGAGAAACTGTGCAGGGGGAGTGTGAGTATATGGTAACTGTCTGTACTTTCTGTGCAATTTTTATGTAAACCTGAAACAGCTCAAATAAAGTGTTGGGCTTTTTTTTAATTCAATAATAGTAACATAGGGGAAACAAGACTGCCTAATTCCCACAACCCCAACAGTTAGAGTCTTCTTTAAGTTCTGGTCATGGATACTAGGCAGTTACTTTCAAATTAAGACAACTTTTCTTGTGTAACAAACCATTTATATTAGGTTCATCTACAATGATGAAAATATTGAGAATCAAAAATTGATACACCAAACCTCAAGTAAATATCTATCTTTGCTTATTTCATTTAAACAAGCAAAATCGACTGGGCGTGGTGGCTCACGCCTGTAATCCTAGCACTCTGGGAGGCCAAGGCAGGAGGATGGCTCAAGGTTAGGAGTTCAAGGCCAGCCTGAGCAAGAGTGAGAGACCCCGTCTCTACTAAAAATAGAAAGAAATTAGCTGGACAACTAAAAATATATATATATAAAAAAAAGAAAACCAAGCAAAATCAAAGTCAACATATTCCTTTAAAATGTTTCTCAAAAGGTGAATCAATGCTATTCTAGGAATACAGAATCCTAGGCTAACCACTCTCGATCTACTAAACAGAAATCTCCTTTTTATTATCAAAACAGACTTTAAAAAAAAAAACTCACATTAATAAAGAAACTCCTTCTTAAAAAGCTACTACCTAGAAATTAAGCAGTCTATGAAATGTTTTATCTGTATTATCTCAATTAACTCTCAAAACACTTCTACAGAGGCAGGGTTAACATGAAGCTAATAAAACAAGTTTCGGAGGTCCTCAATTTAACTTGCTACCAAAGCCTGGTGCAAGTTTGTAATTCTGAGTTATTTTTCTTAAAGAAGGTCTCTAAAATTATAACACATTCCAACCCCACAAAACCAAGATCCACCCTCCCTATGGGTTTTATGTTGTTTCCCAAATCTGCCCACTACGATCTCTTCATATATAGCAAAACCCAAAGCTAAGAAATATCAAGTAATATGCTTAAAGGTCACAGGAAAGTAAGTGCAAGAACTGGATTTAGAAATCAGGGCCAACTCTACAGCCCATACTTTTTCTAAACCAAAATGAAACCAAAACACACCCATCTCCCCATCTCTCCAACAGAATAGGAGAACAAATTCATACCACTGTAGGCGGAGAAACAATCTACCAAAACACAAAATTATGATTTTAAAAGCTCAAGTGGATTTAATATTCTACATTATCAATGTTTGTTTAAATACAGCCGTCCCTCTTATCCACTGGGAATATGTTCCAACACTCCCAGTGGATGCCTGAAACCATGGAAAGTAAAAAACTATGTACATATGATCTTTCTTCCTGTACACAGCACGATAAAGTTTAATTTGTAAATTACACACAGTAAGAGATCAACAATAATTTAAAAATAGGACAATTGTATCATAATAAAAGTTACGTGAATGTGGTATCTTTCTCAAAATATCTTATTATACCATACTCACTCTTCTTTTGATGTCAATCTGATATAACAAACGGGGATAGTATATACAGCATGAATACACTAGACAAAGGGATGACTCCTGTCCCAGGCAGGACAGAGTGGGACAGTGTGAAATTTCATCATGCTACTAAGAATTGTGTACAGGCTGGGCGCGGTGGCTCATGCCTGTAATCCTCCCACTCTGGGAGGCTGTGGCGGGTGGATTGTTCAAGGTCAGGAGTTCGAGACCAGCCTGAGCAAGAGCGAGACCCCGTCTCTAGTAAAAAATACAAAGAAATGATCTGGACAACTAAAAATATATACATATATAAAAAAGAAAAATTAGCTGGGCATGGTGGCTCATGCCTGTAGTCCCAGCCACTTGGGAGGTGAGGCAGAAGGATCACTTGAACCCTGGAGTCAGAGGTTGCTGTGAGCTAGGCTGACGCCATGGCACTCGAGCCCAGGCAGCAGAGCAAGACTCTATCTCAAAAAAAAAAGAATTGTGTACAACTTAAAACTAATTGTTTATTTCTGAAATTTACTGTTTAATATTTTTAGAATGCAGCAGGCCAGGGGTAAATACAACCACAGAAAGCAAAACTGTGAATAAGAAGGGACTATGGTATTTTTTAAAGTTTTTTAAGGATCTTTCTTAACTACAATTAATAGATACAAAAAGAAAAATCGTAAGATTACTACTACTGAGGATTTCTTAAAAACACTATTGACAATCATTCCTGATTTTTATAAAACAGCACTCAAGGAAACAGGTATTAGTTGAAATTTCCCTAGAATAAAATATAAAGATCTAAATTAAAGCATCTCACTGTAAAAATGGCAGAGACATCTCTATGAACAACGGAAATATGGTCCACTATATCTACTATTATTCAACATTATACTGAAAGTATTAATAAAATTAGACAAGTGATATCAATTAGAGACATAAAAATTATAAGAGAAATAGTAAAACTTATTTATAAATAAGAATATCACCTGAAAAACCTCAGAGAAATGATAAAATTAACTCAAAAATTCACTAAGATAAAAGATATAAACTCTACTGTGAAATAAGCCAAAGATAAAAGGACAAAAAATGTGTAATTCCACTTATATAAGGAACCTAGAATTCACAGATTCATAGAGACAGAAAGCACAAGAGAAGGTTAGCAGGGGCTGGAGGAGGGATACAGAGTTTCTGTTGGGAATGATGAAAAAGTTCTAGAATTGTATAGTGGTGATAGTTGCGCGATATTGTGAATGTCATTAAATACCAATGAATTATACACCTAAAATTGATTAAAATAATAAATTTTATTTTATGTATATTTTACCACTGACAAATATTCTCTCCCTGACCAAACCCTCTGGCCAGGTTCCTGTGAGTTCTCTTCTCAATTAGACCTCAACCTTGGTCTACAAAGACTTGAAAAACAAACACTAACATAGTTCCTAACAGCTCAAGGCCACATTCCAAAAGTGACCCTCCCTACCAGCCCCCTCCTGTGCCTACCTGAGAAAACTCAAGGCTGCCAAAAGAATTTACTTACTGTTTGTTCCAGCCAACACCTGGGGTTAAGGCCTCTTTCTCCCAGTCACTGTGGGGAAGACAGAATCCTAACTTCAAAACTTACCAGCTAGCAGACACAGGTGGCCTAACTGCAGTTACACTGACCCTTTGTAATCTGTCCCAGCACAGACTATACTGAGCTCCCACTTACCCCTCTCTACCTCATTCTCCTTTTAAAACACCCTCGCTACGGAGTTACAGCTCTTCTAGAATTTGTCTAGCAGGTTTCTAGCCCTCACCAGAAGACCCCTCCAAAAAATTTTTTTAAATATAAATAAATAAATAAAGCACCCTCTGTGGAATAAAACTTCAGTTCACACTGGACTCTCTTCCCTATTCCATATTACTACAGATTAAAATCTGTCCTTACCACTTTACTTACTGCCTGACTTTGTAAGTGATCACATTTAATAAACACCCCTCCCACAAAAAAATTTAAAAACCACACTAAGATACAAATAGACTGGCAAAAATTAGAAAGTATTTAGAAAGTGCAACACTGTACTAAGTGGTAGGGAAACAGGCACTTTCATACACTACAGGTAGTAACGCAAGTGAGAATTCTCTTATAAGAGGAAAATTTATCAACATCTTATAAAACTCATATGCATTTATCTTTTGATCCAGCAATTCCATTTCAAGAAATATACCCCAAAATTATACTTCCAACAGTACAAAGATACATACACAAAAGATTATTGGTCATAGCATTATTTACAATGAAAACATTGGAAATCTAAATGCCCATAACCCAGAAAGTGGTTAAATAAACTTTATTATAATCATGCAGTTAAGTACTTCACAACTCTTTAAAAATTGAAGGTGGTCTTCATGAACTCATACAGAGTGATTTCAATGGTATTTTAAGTGAAAAAAAGCCAAGTTCAAAAGAACATCTACAGTATGCTATATTTTGTGTAAGAAAGAAGACATAATAAAATATACATGTGTATGACTTAATATATAAAAAAAAGGTAGGATAAATCAGAAATTAGCTACCTAGAGAGCATGGGTGGGAATGGAATGGGGGAAAAGAATGAGACAAAAGAAATGGTAAGAGAATGCTACCTCTTTTCAGCGTAGATTAATTCTGATCTTTGGTAGAGAGCTGTGTTAACAATTCACAAAGGCAGGGAGTAAAGGACAATTAAAAAACAAATGCAATCAACAAGAATAACAACCACCAAATTTGGGGGTTAGGGGTATAGAACTACAAAATAGAATAAAAAGAGAATCATATTAAACCAACTGGATTCCAAATTAAACCTAACCACACTGAAGGGAGAAAAATAACTCACTTGAGTAACTTTTAACCAGAGTATTTGGACTAAATACCATTTGGTTAAAGACAAAAAAGTAGTATAAATAACTAAATTCTAGATAGCAAAGTTTTTAACCATAGAGATACAAATAAGTAAATCTGGAGCTATTTTCAGTGTACACTACTAGAATTAATCAAGTTAAGTATACTATGAACAACAAAAGCCAGGTTTCTTTTTTTTTTTTTTTTTTTTTTTTGAGGCAGAGTCTCACTCTCTTGCCTGGGCTAGAGTGCCGTGGCGTCAGCCTAGTTCACAGTAACCTCAGACTCCTGGGCTCAAGCAATCCTCCCACCTTGGCCTCCTAGAGTGCTAGGATTACAGGCGTGAGCCACCATGTCCGGCCAAAACCCAGGTTTCTTTTTGCAGAAGGGATGTACGAAAACCCTTTGGGGTATCAGATTAAAACTGGAGGTATCAACATAAAGTCATGCATAATAATGATACATAGATACAGAAAAAATGTATGTATAAAGTATGTATATACAGGCATACCTCGTTTTATCGTGCTTTACAGAGACTGTGTTTTTTTACAAGTTACAGTTTTGTGACAACCCTGCATGAAGCAAGTTTATTAATGCCATCTTTCCAACAGCATGTGCTCACTTCATGTCTCTGTATCACACTTTGGTAATTTTCACATTTCAAACTTTTTTATTATTACATCCGTTATGATGATTTGTGATCATTAATCTTTATGTTACTATTCTAATTGTTTTGGGTGCCACCAAACTCATATAAGGTAATGAACTTAATAAATATCATGTGTGTTTTGAGTGTTCCATCAGCTAGCCATTCCCCTTCTCTCTTCCTCTCCTCGGGCCTCCTTATTCCTTAAGACACAACAATACTGAAATGAGGCCAATTAATAACCCTACAGTAGCCTCTAAGTGTTCAAGTGAAAGGAACAGTCACATGCCTCTCATTGTAAATCAAAACCTATAAATAATTAAGCTTACTGAGAAAAGCATCTTGAAAGCCAAGATAGGCCAAAAACTAGGCCTCTTGTGCTAAAGACTTAGCCAAGTTGTGAATGTAAAAGAAAAGTTCAAGGAAATTAAAAGTGCTACTCCAGTGAATACACGACTGATAAGAAAACAAAACAGCCTTATTGCTAAAATGAACAAAGTTGTAGTGGTCTGAATAGAATATTAAACCAGCCACAACATTCCCTTAAGCCAAAACTAATTCAAGGAAAGACCCTAACTCTACTTCAATTCTACGAAGGCTGAGAGAGGGAAGGAAGCTGCAGAAGAAAAGCTGGAAGCTGGCAGAAGTTGGTTCATGAGGTTTAAGGAAAGAAACTACCTCCATTACATAAAAGTGCAAGGTGAAGCCGCAAGTGCTGATGGAGAAGCTGCTGCAAGTTATGTAGAAGGTCTAGTTAAGATCAGTGAGGAGGGTGGCTACACTAAAACAATGTTTTAATGCAGACGAAACACAGTCTTCCATTGGAAGAAACACAGCCTTCCACTGGAAGAAGATGCCATCCAGGATTTTCACAGCTAGAAAGAAGTCAATACCTGGCTTCGAAGTTTCCGAGGACAAGCTGATTCTCTTGTTACAGACTAATGCAGCTGGTAACTTTAAGTTGAAGCCAGCATTCTGAAAATCCTAGGGCCGTTAAGAATTATGCTAACTCTACTCTGTTTGTGCTGTATAAACGTAACAACAAAGGCTAGAGGACAGTGCAACTGTTACAGCATGGTTTGCTGTGTAATTTAAGCCCACTGTTGAAACCTATCACTCAGAAAAAAATTCCTTTCAAAATATTACTCGCTCAATGACTATACACCTAGTCGTACTTGCTGGAAGCAGCTGAAACTTGAGAGACACGACAGCCATCTGAGCGACAAGTTTGAAAAACACTCAGTAGCCAAATAGCTATGTATCCATTCACCTATGTCACTCCCACCATCTGAGACAGAGTGGCTTAGACTTGAAGCAAAAACTGATGAGACTGAGCTTCAAGGTAACAAGTTACCAGCATTCTGACTCCCAGTTTAACTTAACCTGACATAGCAACTGAGAAGGAAATTAAGTAATATATACCTTATCATCCTATTCTAAGAGGCTGGGTAAAGTTTATCATAAATTGCCCAAAGTCATTACGGGTTAAAATATGTTCAAAACACCACAAATAATAATGTGAAAACAGTCTCATTACATAAAATAGTTTAAGTGACAGTTCTGATAACAGCAGCTGACATTACTATATTTAGTCATTACTGTAAACACTTCCATTATTAACTAAATTAATTGTCGAAGCCTTGGAGGGACATCCTACTACACAGGCAGAGGAACAGAAAAGCTGAGAAACTTGCCAAAGTAGAAGAATCTGGATTTAAACTCAAACCCCATACTTAACTACTACCCTAATGCTTCACAAAGCAAGTAAGTGACCTTTTCAGCCATGTTGAACATCTCAAAATATTAGCATTCTAATATTAAACATTCAGTGTTCTTTACCAAAAAAAATTGGTTCCTTCCCCCCAAAAAAATCAAAATAAAGACCAATAACTTACATACGATTATTAAAAGATTATCAAAGGGGTCAGACTAAGACTTCTTTCAGATACAACAGTAAAAGCATAAGCTATGAAGGGAATAAAAGTAAAGTGGATTTCACCAAAATTTAAAACTTTTATTCTTCAACAGACACCATTCAAAGAAGTGAAAAGATAACTTACAGAATGGGAGAAAATATCTGCAAGTCATATATCCTGATAAAGGAATTTTATCCAGAATATATAAAGAATTCTTACAGTAATAGAAAGACAAAAAAATCAAAGTGAAAAATAGGGAACAGATTTGAACAGACATTTCTTCAAAGATACACATGTTAAATAAGCACATGAAAACATGTTCAACATTATCAGTCATTAGGGAAATGCAAATCAAAACCTCATGTTATCACTTCATGTCAACTAGGATAGCTTAAATAAAAAGGACAGACAATAACAAGCATTGGTGAGTAGGCAGAGAAACTGTAACTCTCATACATTACTGGTGGGAATATATAATGGTAGAACGAGTTTGGGAAACAGGCTGGCAAGTCCTCAAAAAGTTAAACAGAGTTACCGTATGACCCAGCAAATCTTCTCCTAAGTATATGCCCAAAAGAAATGAAAACATACATCCAAACAAAAATCTGTATATAAATGTTGATAAGCAGCATTACTCTTAATAGCCAAAAAGTGGAAACAACATAAATGTCCATCAACTTATAAATGGATAAATATAAACAAAATGTGGTACATCCAATGCAGTATTAATGGGTTATAAAAGAATGAAGTATCAATACATGCCACACATGGATTAAACTTGAAAACATTACGCTATGTAAAAGAAGCCAGTCACAAAATCATACAGTATGATCCCATTCACATGAAATGTCCAGAACAAGCAAATGCAGACAGAAAGTATATTAAGCAGTTACAAGAGGCTAGGGAAGAGGGAGGTAACAGTGAATGACTATAAGCAGATATTCCATTTCTTTTAGGGGTAAAGATAATGTTTTAAAATTTAATAGTGGTGACAATGACACAACTCTTATCAATATACTATAGGTTGAGAATCCCTTATCCAAAATGCTTGGGACCAGAAATGTTTTGGATTTCAGAATTTTTTGTTTCAGATTTTGTAATATTTGCATTTAGACTTATCAGTTTAGCATTTCAAATCTGAAAATCCAAAATTTGAAATGCTCCAAATGAGAATTTCATTTGACTTTCATTGTCTGCACTGAAAAAGTTAAAAGATTTTGAACCATTTCAAATTTCAGGTTTAGGATGCTCAATCTGTCAAACCATTGGATTGTACACAAATGTGTGAATATGTCAACAAAATTGCTTAAAGGTTGTTTAAAAAAACAAAATATGAAATTTCATCTTAATCTCTACAAAATACTGTATTTTCACATAAATTACGGGTATCTGCAAAAAGAATTAGACAAATTTGTTTAAGATTACCTCATACAATTTAAAGTAGCATACTCACATGTCTCACAGAGCTTGAAGACTCATTTCCAGAAGATAACTCACGCTGGCTAAGATTTCTTCTACCGTAATTTGGATATTTACGCCTACATGTCCTCTGTCTAGACTGTGACACCGAAAACGCAGAATCCGACTGAAACATAAACACACAAATAAAAATCAACACTTAAATAGGAACAAAACAGGCATTATATCAAACTTCCAAAAGGATTTAAAGGAAAAAATAAAAGTTTGTTTCAAAAGAAAATATCCTTGAATTAATGACATTTTTGCCACATACTTTTAATTCAAGCTTGGTATTTTTACTTTTAAGGTCCTTAGAAAGACATGCAAAGAGGCATATTACATGAGCATGCTCCAAATTATGGTGCAAGGTGGTTTACTATGAAATGAGAGAAAATAACAATAACCTGAAAAGGATGTCACTTTGAAAATGTAAAACTCAGAAATGAAAAATATGTATTCATACGATGCTGTAACCAATCTCAAGGAATATATCACTATCCATATAGATGTACAGAGAAATACCAGAAACAACCCTCAAATATTAAACAATAATTCTGAGGTTTTAAATTTTTAGATAATCTGTTGTCAGTACTTTTCAGTTCTGCTCATATTTCTTACATCATATTTTTATTAAAACAGACTAATCTTTCAAAATAAGCCAAATAACTACATTGGCTTTAATTTTTTAAAAAGGCAGGCCAATTCCCCAAACACCAAAGTCATATGTGAAAATTCCCAATGAAAGTGCACAGTTCTTGAACTGATGCACAAATCAATTTTCATGAGTGCCATCTGTTTCATGAACACTAGTCTGTTTCGGAATTTCAACATTATCTATCATTGGCTGATGCTAAAAGAAATTCAACTTTCCTTAATTTATCATTACTGATTTCTGCAAAAACTCATTATTGAGTTTCATGAATGATAACAGTTTTAAACATAGGTGGGTCAATACTTTCACTAGTATTGAACAAGAAAATCTGGCAAAACATATTTTTAACAAATCAGTTAAAAGGCACTATATACCTTAAAAGGCTAGAATTATAGGACCAAGTCAGGAAAAAGATGATAACTTTTTTAAACCCTAGAATTTCATCCTAGAAGAGGAAGCTAAAAAATTTACCAAGGAACCAAAAAATGACAGACTAACTGATGAGTTAGGCTAACAAAAATTACAATTCACAGATGTCTATGTATAGGAGAATCCCCCCAGGCTTCGGCTGTTAGGTTAAAGAGCTATCACCTAGACTTGCAGGTGAACCATAGATAGAACAGTAATCCAAGGAACTAATGCCCACTCTTGTTGGATAAGGTAATGCAGGCTTGAGAGTGACACTAGCAGCCTGCCAGAAGTAAATATAAATTTTTTCTGGAAACGAAATGCCATCCTATGTGCTTCAGTTCTTTTATAAAGGACATTTAACATTCAATCAAAAAAACAAACAACAAAGAAAACATGATTTTAAAAAATGAGAAAAATCAACAGGCAATGGTAAATGGTCCACTGGGAAGCATGACATTGAAAAAATGAAATTACCAGACCTCAGTTTTCAAAATAACTATAGCTAATTTTTAAGTAATTATTAATAAAACAATGAGAACATTAGCAGAAAACTGAAAACTTCCCTCATCCCCTGCCAAAAAAAAAAAAACCAAATGAAAATTCAGAACCAAAAAAATATAGTAACTAAAATTAAGAACTCAATAGCACTGTTAGGCAACAGGCAACTTCCCTCAGGTTTTTAAACTACTCCCTCCTAACAACTGTACAACCTTGAGTCTACCCATTTTAAGTCCGACACAGAAGACCTTAAGCAAAAAATATTCTACTTCAGATGGAAGTTACTAATATTTTTGTCAATGAGAAAAAAACTCTGAATTTCAATTTAATAAGAAAACAGAATTTAGGTTACCTTGTGTGAGAGCTGGAGAGTCTTCCTTTTTCTTCCTATTATATAAAGATTTCTTTCCTCTTCACCTTTCTCTAATCGGAAGTCTTCCAGCTTCCTACAAATTTAAATACCCGTTTATATTAGTTACTGAACTGACTGATAACTACAGGATATAAGGAATAAAAATTAATCATGATTCTAGGAATAAGTTTATATACTCTTTAAATCAATACACAAAATTCCTAAAGATAAAGCAAAACGTTAAAAATTAAATATAAAAAATTCACATATTTACATGAATATAAATAAATAATCTCAGAGGCGACTAGGAGGTCCTCATATTTGACAAAAATCATTCATTCATTTGTATTCTGACTGGGCCTATTATGACCAATTCAAATAGGATCTCCCATATTAGCTTCTCAAAACATCCCCATGTTTTCCAAGACAATTTTTTTCTCTAAAGAAAAAATAAGAACAGAATCCACATTCTCTAAACTTATTCAAATTACATATTTTATAATTTACAGAAAACAAGAATTACTAGTTTTTCTAATCACCTATATTTCACTCAGATGTTACAACAGAAAGATAATGTTACTATAACCAATTTCAACACAATGGACCTGTTACCATGAAGAAGGTACTAAAGATCATTTTTCTTCTCCGTGCAAATGACTGAATGTCCCTTCTCTCCAATTTGATTATTAAAAACAAATGGCTTTGTTTTTGTTTACTTTAACATACCAAAGGAAAAATTTGTAAGATCGACACCTTGGCCACACACCAAGATATAACTGGATATTAGACTAAGTATAAAAGCAAATGCCATAAGGATAAAAATTGATTTCTAAGGAAACCACTTTTTTTCCTCAAGGTACACCTGGTAGCCCATACTGAGATTACAGTGGAACTTTATTTTACAGGGGATTTTCTAAATCATACTCACCCCTTCATAAGTTGTCAACTTCACCACATCTATGTGTGTTTAAGGAACTGTATAATGAGGTTTTTAACTTGTAGCCAAATAAATGTCTTGTTTGCTATCTGTATGCTTCCCTTTGTTTTGACAATGAAATACTGTATACAATTTATTTCCAATCAACAAAGTACAGGAACACTCTACATTAAGTGTCATTTCAACTATGTGTAATTCTACTCCTGAAGAGTTGGCCAACTAAGAAAAGTAGTATTATAAAAGGTCATAGAGTATGTATAAATTCTGCTGTTATTAGACCAAGACAATACATTCCTGAACATTAGCCCCAAAAAGAATTACCTCTACCGGTAAGCATTATGACCCTACTAGTAAGGTCATTTATCTTCACATTTTTATCTATTACCTAAATTTTTCACAATGGACACATAATACTTTTACAGTCAGAAAACAAATTTTTAAATTCTCTTGATCCTTATCAAATGACATCCTAATATACAGTTATGCAAAACTCAGCCTTGTTTCCACTATAGGGACCAAGGGCACTGATCACATTTCCATCAGTAACTCCTTATAAAATCCCATGTGAGCTTTATTTTAGAATACAATGCTAGAAAGAGTTAGGCTCTTCTTTGTGAAAATTATATTATGGCAGAGAGCTGACTCATAAAATCCATTCTCCTTTTCATCCTTATAAACAGAATCCCAATTTTTATCTAGGTTCTTTACTGTCCCAAATAGAAACTGTGTTACCTAGTCTCATTAGCTTAGTATGGCCAAACAACAACATTCTCGTCAATGGGTTATAAGCAGAAACACCATGCAGCTGCTTAAAAGTTCCCATGACTAGAAATGTACTTTTTGCCATCTGCCCATCCTAAACCTCAACCTGCGTCATAAATACAGATACATGATGGCTAGAGCTTCAGCAGCTATCCTGGACTACGGGGTGACCTTCAGATTAGAAGCCAACCAAACTCCAAGATGGAGATCAAAAACACAGAAGCCTAAGTTCCTGATTAACTGTTGAACCACGAGTCCAGCCTTGAACTATCTATTTCCAGTGTTCCTTTAGATAAGAAAATAAATCCTTGTGACTTACTTATAGCATGCTATATACACAACAGTGATTTTCTGTATCTCTCTCATTGCAATTCCAGACTTTGTTTTTCACAATTTTATCGTGTACTTATAAAACTTTCTCAAATTCACCATACAATATGTAAGTACTATCCAATACATTAATTGACCAATCACTGAAACTCTTCTGGCTAAACACATAAATTTACAAAATTATCTTCAAGATATTAGCTATTCTGAGACACGGACTTGACAGAATACTAAAGCATTTTTGGTATCACTGAGAAAAGTATTTCCTGCTTCCATTTCAATACTGATACAAAATCAGTACATTACAACTCAGTGGAAAAGATCCTACTGTCCAGACTGTAATTACGAAATATCATTTCTCACTAAAAAATAATAGGGCTAATTCCAGGTCTAGGTCAAAATCTTTATAAGATGAACTATAACATCTTAGCATGCCTGATAGTAAGGATGCTATGAAGACTACTACAGTCATTTCGAAAAGACCAAGGAGCTTCTGGGCTCCTCCTGGCCAGAGAAACAACAATTTTAACATCAATAAGGAGTATCTTATCAAGCCAAGTTCTATGGATTAAAAAAAAAAAAAAGAAATATCAGAAATAAGTTAAATTCCAGCAACATGATTTATACAATGAAATGCAAACTGGTCACAGCTGAAAAATAAAACAAAACAGAGTTAAAGTAACACTGATTTCTAAAACTTAATGAATTAATGAATCTAGGCATTAAGCATCAATGGTTGCTAACATCATAAAAATCAAAACCGGACATTAAGAGTACCTTTTGAAAGAATTATACCATTTACGAAAGTCTTGCAAAAAACTGAAAACATTTATGATATTTAAGACAACTGGAAATTTAAACATAGACTCAGGCTGGGCGCCATGTAATCCCAGCACTTTGGGAAGCCTACACGGTAGGATCACTTGAGGTCAGGAATTCCAGACTAGCCTGAAAAACAAAGGAAGACTTCATTTCTACAAAAAAAATTTTAAAAATTAGCCAGGTGTGGTGGCACATGTCTGTTGTCCCAGCTACTCAGGAGGCTAAGGCAGGAGGATCGCATGACCCCAGGAGTTTGAGGTTACCATGAGCTACAATGATTCCATTACACTGTAGCTCAGGTGACACAGCGAGATCCTATCTAAAAAAAATTAAAAAATAAAAATGAACATGGGCTGGATATTTGGCTCTATTGAGGAACAGTTTATTTTAAGGTATGGTAACGGCACTGTAGTTATATTTTAAAGCAATTCTTTGTCTTTTAAAAATACATACTAATGTACAAAATATTATGAAGTCTGCAATTTCCTTCAAAATAATACTGAAAGAAAAAGGGGTATTTGTATAGACGAAACAAGACTGACTCTGAAAACATTTACTGAAGTAAAAATGAGAATAATTTTGAAAATTTCCCTACCACAATTAAAATAGATTCCCATACATCACTAAAATATATTTATGTGAATCTTTTACACAATTAATAAAGGATGTATAAATAACCACATCAATATATTTTCGTTGACAGAAGTAACAATATAAATAGATATCCTAAAACAAACCTAAATATGCCTAGCGGTACCTCTGGTACAACCACTCTTCGTTTCCAAGCCTGCAGGTCACGTTCTGTAGCAATCTGACTACGTGGGGCATTCTGATGCATCTGACGAACACCTTCGACTTGTCCACTACGACGTAGACCAATATTTGGAGGGGACTGGATGTCTAAGCTAAGTCTTCTAAAACCTAGGGAAAAAATTATCAACAAATAATTCTAAAACAATCTCAAACTAATAAAATACATTAGCACGTAATAAGCACGCATTGCTCCTACTAAGACACATACCAAAAAGAAACAAAAGAAGGATCTACTAAACAAACTTTGACAGAAAAACCTTAACATGACTAAGATCAAAATGCAGAACACTGGACAAATATTAACTACTAAATCTCAATTTCAATTTTTAGACTTTCTGAAATTGTAAAATGTACAAGCATTTTCCATTACATGTGCATTCCTGAAAACCTTGACTTCTTCAAAACTGCATACTTAAAAAATGTCTTTTGAAAAAAATCACCAGTGAAGACACAGTCCTCAGACTGAAGTGGCTTTACAACAAAAATTTTTACAACATTAATTGTGAGGCCGAGTGCAGTGGCTCACACCTCTAATCCTAGCACTCTGGGACCTCGAGACCAGAAGTTTGAGACCAGCCTGAGCGAGACTGTCCCCCAAGCCAGCCAAAAAAAAAAACAGAAAAAAATTAGCTGGGCGTGGTGATGTGAGCCTCTAGTCCCAGCTACTCTGGAGGCTGAGGCAGGAGGACCACTGGAGCCCAAGAGTTTACGGGTGTGGTGAGCTGGGATGATGCCACTGTACTATAGCCTGGGTGACACAGTGAGAGACTATCTCCAAAAAAAAAAAAAAAGGATAATCTGAGCCATCAGGCAGGCAGCTGCCAAAGTGGATATTAAAAATTCACACAAATGAAATACTGGGAGGAAATGCTGGCAGCTCTTAAACCAGAGCTGGGAGAATGGCTTAAGAGGCAATGCAGGCAACATGGAAGCTCTGAGCCTGAGGGGCTACCGTTACAGAGGTCGGGTAACCTCCCATGAGCTGGTAGCCACCAGGGAAGAAGTCCTAGGCAAAATGTTCATTTTCTTAAAACATAATGTGAAAGAGCTCCTGCTACTAATGCAACAAAAAAAACTGAGGGCTATATCCTTTCCTGTGGCAGGCTATCTGATTCTACTCCAGCTATGCCAGCTCCTCTTGCCCAGGGAAAAATCCCCGAGTAAACGCAATTTCTGCACCTTCAATGTACTAAATTCTGTTTACCAATCACGTGGACCAATCTGCATTACAGAACACACTATGCTTCGCCAACTAAAAATAGCATTAAATGCCCCTGTTATTAAAGCAAACATTTATAAACATGAAAACACTGTATACTGATGTTGAAAAAACATTTTTTGAATTGAGAAATAAATATAAATTCTAAATTTAACTGCCCAAGTCATAGTGTTATTCTCCAAGGTGAAGAAAACATGCACAAGGTTATTAACCACAACATTGTTTTTAACAGCAAAGTATAAGAAATAACCTAAATGCCCACAAACAAATTAAGTGGTTGGTTACTCTACACAGTGGAGTACTATAAAACTATAAAAAGGATCAGGAGTAACACTGTGAATTGACATGTACTGATTCCTAAAACATGTTAAGTGAAAACAGCAAGGTGCAGAAGAATGCAGCTTGTGCCTCTTGCTAGGAGGCACTAAGGACACACCAGTAACTATTCAGTATTCCTGCCTAACACGTTTAACCTAAATCCAATCATGAGGAAATAATCAGCCAAATCCAAATTAAGGGAAATCCATCCTGGGAAACAACAGGCCTGAACCCTTCCAAAGTACCAGTGCTAGGAGGTAACTTTCCAGATTAAAAGAGACATAATAATTAAACACAATGAACAGGGTTTGATTAAATCCTAAATTTTAAAAACAGCCATGAAGAAGGACAATATTAGGACAACTGCAGAAATGTTACCAAGAGCTCTAAATCAGACAGCATTATTGTATCAACATAAAGTCTGTTTAGTGCCATCACTGGGAAGAAGATATCCCTCCTACTTGAAAGACACAGCAGTAGACATTAAGGTAAAAATCATCATAAGTCTTCAACTTACTCTCAAATGCTTCAGAAAAAAACATACCGGAACATGCACCCACACACATGCAAAAGTATCAAAATAATGAATCTAGTTAAAGAATGTGTGAGTGTTCACTGTATTGTTCTTCCAACCTTCCTACAGGAATAATTATTTTCAACAGAAACATTGAAAAAACTAAATTCTTATACTGTAAGTTTAAGAGAAAAAAAACCCTCATATAGCTATTAGGTTTTACAGTCCTAGTCAACAGACTAGTATAGTCGATAGACTAGCATAACTTCACTAAGAATTTTTTAAATTCATCTGTGAGGTAGTTAACTTTGAAGGCCCAAAAACCCCAGCCAGCCCAAGGGAAAGCAATTAAGTAAACTCAATCTTACAAGTAAAAGATTTTCATGACCAATTAATAAGAAATATCTGCATACCATTCCATGAAGTTCAGACAAAAGTAACCTTAGAAACATGAAAATTACCATCTTTGTGTTTTTAACAATGTAACTTGAAAAAACTTCCCTCCACAGACTCTAGAAAGGCATTGTATGTTATAACAAATATTCTTTTAAATGAATAAGGAAATTTTTAAATCACCTTAGGCTAGAAATAAAGAGGAAGCTGAATAAGAAAATCATGAACTGAACCTGCAGCAGCCTGATAAAGTTGCCCAAATCAGTAACACAGGGCTTGAGTTTTAATGTGCACACAGAAAGACCTTAGACCTGTGAAGCACAAAGTAAATAAACAGCCCACCATCCTCACTAAAAAAACCCCTGAATACTTGCTGTGGTACACCCTAAACGAAATTCTAATCCACCTTACTAGCAAAAGATGACTAGACAACTGTTCTATCTCAGCTTGAATTCAGATGAGAGGGGGAAAACTTTCCTAGGAATTCACAAACATGGGCCTATACCTCATCTTGATTGAGGGGCTTAAAATTAGATTACCCATGTGGTCCAAAAACTACAAAAATGGTTAAGTTACAGAAAGAATTGGTCCTTGCAGGACCCACATATCATAATACTGTCTTCCACCAAGGTTACCCTGTGTGTAGTAACGTCGTCTTTGGAGCCTGATTTTTATACCATTTTGTTCTTCTTAGTAAAGGCAATTTGTCAGATATTTTATTCATTGTTCTATAAAGTTTCTTACATAAATAAAAATATTTTACTATAAAAAGGACCCAGGTTGTTAATATCCAACAAACCATCTGGAAAGGTAAGTTCTCGACTTTGGCTGCACATCATTCCCACTGATAATTTCCTCCTAGAGATGAGGTTATAATCCAAAATAACACAGTGATACATAACAATAGATATGACAATACGGGATTGGGTTTCCCAAAGAATTTCAAATAAGAAATGTGATAAACACTGTAAAATAAATATAAGGAAAAAAGAAACAGGAAACAAATATGGCCAAAAAATAGACATTCAACCTTGTTAGTGATAAAGAAACATTTCAAATCCAAACTGCATTACCATGTGACACCTATTTGAATGGAAGAAATCTAAAATCACCAAATCCTGAAGAAGTGAATCAACAGCATCCCTTATGTACTGCTATTGGGAGTAGAAATTGTACAATCACTCTGGACAATAGTTTGGCATAATCTTACAAAGTTGAAAGCTCACATAACTATATCTAGCATTTCCACCCCTAGATTAATATTCAAGAGAAATTATTCCAACTGCATACGAGACACGTAAGACTACCATTTCTGTTCATGATTAACAAAACCTCAAAATTACCAAATGCCCACACAATGAAATACACACCAGTCAAAATGAATGTGATACAACAGTGAAGCAATCTTAGAAATATATTATGTAAAAAAAGTACCAAATGAATATATACAACCCAATATCCTTTTAATAAAGTTAAAAAAACAAATGTTTTTTAATAATGCATTTAGAAACATCAAAATTATATCGCTAAAAAGGCACATAAAGGACCTACGTAAGATCCAGCATAATTGTTACCTTGGGAGAGGGAAATCAAGGAAGACCACATAAATATAAATGTAGGTTATTGCAATGATTTAAAACAAATAAGAGGACCGTGTGTGACCCAGGAAGAGAATGTCATAAACAAAGGGTTGATAGACACTTCTGTGTACTTGTCCAAAATAATTCAACATATAAAAGAAAGAAGTAAAACTTAAATCATTAGGCACTTATTTAAAAAAAAAAAAAAAAAAAGAAGGAATAGGGCAGACAGGGACCTGAAGAAACCATCCAGAGAACAATACTGAGTGATAAAGAGCTAGGAAATAAGTAGGCACATATATTTTAATAGTTTCCTTCTCCACATAAAGGCACACATTCCCTGGCCATAAATTAATTTGTTCAAAGTAGACTTCTGTAAATTAAATTATTTTCCCATTAGTTGCCATTAGAAAACAAGAATTAAGAGTCAAAATAGCCAGCCTGAGCAAGAGCGAGACCCTGTCTCTATTAAAAATAGAAAAAATCAGCTGGGCGTGGTGGCATACACCTGTAGTCCCAGCTACTTGGGAGGCTGAGGCAGGAGAATCACTTGAGCCCAAGAGTTTGGGATTGCTGTGAACTAGGCTGATGCCGCCACACTCTAGCCAAGGCAACAGAGCAAGAGTCTGTCTCAAAAAAAAAAAAAAAAAAAAAAGTCAACGTAGAAGAAAAGGCAAATTCTCCCACAACCAAGAAACATTTGGTCAAAATGATTTTTTAACATAGATACATATATTTAAATTGGTGGCTAACTGCCCCAGGCAGGTTTGAGATGGCAGGGATTGCCTTTGTGGCACTGTTGGGATTTTATGGCATTGTCCCTAATCTTCAGCAGACATTTACCTTTCCAAGGGTTAGTTCTCATTTACATAACAATCACCACTTTTCTCTAAATTATTCCCACTACCTATTTCTACATTGCTCTATCAAGGTCTCAGCACTGAAAATTCGGTTCAAGCCTTTTGATTCAGTAAGAAAAATTTCACTCTATCCAGTTCAATTTTTCAAAAATTACAAATGTCAAAGCAAAGCTAGAACTAAGTTTTTCTTTAAAAAAAACTTTGTTATTTGCTACTGTTTAATACAATTTTGTAAACTATTTTTAGAGAAAAAAAGGTTTCAGCAGTATTTAATAGCACTTGAAAATCAAATGCCCACTTGTTACTACATCATCTTTATACCTAATAGAGCTACCTTCATATTACCTAAATTGTAAAAATATGTTGCTTACTTAAGTTTTTCACACTGCATGTATCTGACAACTTCATTTACTCCTGAATTTCAATGCAGCCATAGTAAAGTAAAATATTTCTCATAGTGTATTACCTCTTCGGGGTGTTTCTTCTCCATTGGGAAGTCCACTTGGAATAGTATCCTGATCTGCTCCCATTCTCTGATCTTGCTGCTGCTGCAACTGTCTTATCATTCCATCAAGAATACTAGACTCTGGGCTTCGTTCACCATTATCATTGGTTTGTAGGCTTATAATTTGTTCGATTACCTCTCCATCACCTACAAATTCAATTAATAAATACATAATCATTATATGAGCTGAAAACAAAGCTTTCATTAGACTACAATTAAAAACACATTTAAAATTGGCAGAATTCCCACTTTCAAAAAATAACCAATTAAAAAGACATCCTAGGCCACACGTGTTGGCTCACACCTATAATCCTAGCACTGGGAGGCCAAGGAAGAAGGATCGCTTGAGGTCAAGAGTTTGAGACTAGCTTGAGCAAGAGTGAAACCCTGTCTCTACTAAAAATAGAAA
This sequence comes from Avahi laniger, assembly GCA_963575035.1. NCBI lineage: Eukaryota > Metazoa > Chordata > Mammalia > Primates > Indriidae > Avahi > Avahi laniger. Next base: position 24,486 of record CAUYSK010111183.1, read on the forward strand.
AAATTAGCCAGGTGTGGTGGCACGCACCTGTAGTCCCAGCTACTCAGTAGATCGAGGCAAGAGGATTGCCTGTGCCCAGGAGTTTGGAGTTGCTGTGAGCTAGGCTGACGCCACTAGTCCAGAGGACAGAGCGAGACTCTGTCTCAAAAAAAAAAAAAAAAAAAAAAAAACCAAAAAAGATGCCCTACACCTCCATAACTAATTAAATCAGAGAAGAAATTCAAAGCAAACAAAATCCTTCCTCATCCTTCCTTTATGCACACGAATGTTTACTGCAACATAATTCACAACTGCAAAGATGTGGAATGAACCCAAGTGCCCATTAATACATTAGTGGATTAATAAAACGTGGCACATGTATACTATGGAGTACCACTCAGCCATAAAAAAAAAAAAAAAAAAGGTGAACTAATACCTTTTGTAACAACCTGGATGGAGCCAGAGACTATTCTTCTAAGCTAAGTATCTCAAGAATGGAAAAATAGATACCATACGTACTCACCATTAAATTAGAACTAATCAATCAATACCCATGTGTGCACGTATGGTAGTAAAACTCAACAAAAACCAAAGGGGTAAGGGACAGGTCAATACACACCTAACGGGTACAATGCACACTATTTTAGTGATGGGCATTTATAACTCTGACTCAAACTGCACAAAAACAAATCATGTAACCAAAACGTTTATAGCCTAATATTCTGAAATTAAAAAAAAAAAATCCTTCCTTTAGGGACTACGTACGACAAAAACCTCAACCCAGCCTCTGAAATCCCTGGAAGTGAAACATGGAAACATATTTCTATAAAATTTTATTACACTGTTTCACACTAATGCTCATTTATTTCTCTCAAATTCCTGACCTCAAGCTCTCCTCTGGCACCCTCTCAGAGTGCTAGGAATCCAGGCGTGAGCCACCACACCCAGCCTGTCCCTCATTTATTTACACTCAATGTATTTCTCTAAAATTTTATTTCCCAGGTCTCTGACTGGAATAGAGAAACTCTGGGGGATTTCTGATGTAGAGAAAAGCAGTGACTTAATTTAGAGAGATAAAGACCTTTTAAGCTTTCAACAAAAGACAACTCTAGTTCTCCTGTTACCAAAAGCTCGGCACTTGTCCACGAGGCTGAATAAGAAGAACAGGGACAAGTGTTTCTGGGGAGGAGGAAAGAGATTTATTATCCTTGCTGGCAAATGGAGGAAAAAGACTATCATCTCAAAATCCAAATTTTTCCTGAACACAGGCAGAAATATAGAGCTTTTAAAGGGAGGGTTCTCAGCTTCAGGCAGTTACTGTGGTTAACTATTCTAATTGTCCCATCTCTGCCAAAGACAAAGCCTGTGAATTCTGCCAGCCACCCACCAGGTGGAGCTGGCACCACCTGGTATACAAACAAAAAGCCTTTTCCCTGCTCTTCCCTACTACTGGCCTGAAGGAGGGATGCAGGTTTCAGTCCTCCGAAGAGTTTTTTTTTTTCTCCTCCCAGGCCAGTTCCTCTGTTACAATATGGAACACTAAAAAATAATCACTCCCAAAGAGAAGGCAGAAAAAGAAACGAAAATGCACTAAGAAAAGAATGGATAAAGAGAAAACAAATGGGCCGGGCGCGGTAGCTCACGCCTGTAATCCTAGCACTCTGGGAGGCCGAGGCGGGTGGATCGTTCAAGGTCAGGAGTTCGAGACCAGCCTGAGCAAGAGCGAGACCCCGTCTCTACTAAAAAAATAGAAAGAAATTATCTGGACAACTAAAAATATACAGAAAAAATTAGCTGGGCATGGTGACACATGCCTGTAGTCCCAGCTACTTGGGAGGCTGAGGCAGGAGGATCGCTTGAGCCCAGGAGTCTGAGGTTGCTGTGAGCTAGGCTGACGCCATGGCACTCTAGCCCCGGGCAACAGAGCAAGACTCTGTCTCAAAAAAAAAAGGACATATAATCCAAAATGTGTAGACATCTAATGAATGAGTGTAAAATAAAGTAAAAATTGATAGAACCGAAGACAAATTCCACACTAGAGTTGTGTATTTCAACCTTCATAATAGTCCCAAACTGGAAATAAGCCAAATGTCTCTTATCTGTCAGTAAATGAATACACAAATGATGATATATCAATACATCCCATGGGGCACTACCCAATAAACATGGACAAACTACTGCTACATGCAACAACATGAACAAATCTCAAAAGTATCATGCTTAGCCAAAGAAGCCAAGACACAAAATACTACATACTGTATGATTCTATTTATATAAAATTCCCTTAAAAAGCAAAATTAAAGTGGTAGAAAATAGAACAGTAGTTACAAGGGATTGGGAAAAGGAGAGGACTGACTCTAAAAAAGCCCTGGGATCTTTTAGGGGACAGCAGAAATGTTTTATATCTTGATTATGGTGGCAGTTACGTTAACATTTGTCAAAACTCATTTGAATTGTATGTATACTTACAATTGGTGAATTTGGTTACATATAAACTATACTTCAATAAAACTAATACAAAATAAACTTAACATTTGAAATAGTAAACATGTAGTGATTTACATTAAGCTTTAACCTTAAATATAGTTGGTAATTTAATTGCAGTAAATTAAACCTCATCCAAACAAAACAGCACTTTTTCTTTGCTTAATATCTGTAGAAGAGAAATACTGCAACTACACTGCTATTAACACAAACAAAAAACTCTGCATTTGGCTAGGACAAAGAAAATACAAGACAAGCCTGGAACATCTTGACCCAGGGAAAAGAAAGAGACTGAAAATAAATAAGGACTTGAGAAAGGAGAGCTTGAAGAGGCTCTCAGAGTCAAATCAAAGGATAATAAGAGCTACAAAATGATAATAGTAATGAATTATAACCCGCTATATAACCACCTGTGAGTCCATACTAAAACTTAATGAATCACATCAATAAATAAAAGATGAGTAATGGACAATCCTATGCAGTGTTATTTGGTGCAGTGTTATGAAGTTAGAAAATAACCATTTTGCAACCTTCATAGTAATAACTGATTCAGGCAAAAATCAATGGATCCTAAAATTTGTGGGTAAAGTCTGACAAGGAGCAGGGTCTTTACATACCTCCCCACAAATTACAAAAAAATAGTAACTTTACAGTGAAGAAACTCAGCAAACACCACACTAACCAAATGTTCAAAGATAACATTACCAATAATTAGACAAACTATAATCATAATTGGACAAACTACAGTCATAAGCATTCTGACATGATGCTCTAGAAAGACTAGAACACCATTTATGTTGTATTTTGTCAAAAATGTGTAACCTGAACCTAATCGAGAAGAAATAAACCCAAATTGAGGCACTGTTTAAAGTTTCTGATGTATAATCTTCAAATGTATCATGAAAGGTAAAAATTAAGAAGCTGCTCCAGATTGAAGAAAATTAAGGAAATAAGACAACTAAATTTCATATGTGGTCCCAAACTGAAATCAGGGGAGGGGGAAAAAAAAAACCTTTTACAGACATTATTGGAATAACTGGCAAAATGTGATCACACGCTATAGATCTGATAACAGTATTGAGTGTTCAATGTCCTAATTTTGGTAACTGTCTATGGTTACATAAGAGAATATCATTCTTAGAAAATATGTATTTAGGGGTAAATGGTGTATGAGGTGCTGAACTTAAGTCTCAAATGGTTAAAACAATATACATAGAGAAAATGATAACTAGTATTGCATAATATTGACAACTGGTAAATCTAACAGTATGGGAATTCTTTGTATTACTCTGAAGTTTTCAAACAAAAAACTTAAAAAAAAAATTAAAAAAAGATTACACTTACTTGTTGCCACATAGCCTAGCTGAGGAACCAAATGTTCATCTGCAGAATTTTCTCGGCCTGGTACTAATCTCTGATACTTAGTTGGATGAGGATTTCCATCTACATCTACCAAGAATGGTGGAGGCATAAGATGAGGAGCCTGCTGAGTTTGCTCATCTAAGACATAATTATTAGAATCTCTAATCAGTGGTCGATAGTCAGTATGGAAGAACATCTGGTCTGGAATCTAGAAAAGTGAAGTTCACAGGGTAACATGTTGAGGTTTGTACATGTGAAAGAAAATAAATATTAAACACTTAAAATTAGAAGAACAAGGAATCAAACCAGTACAGCTAAAATATTTTCAAAACATAGCTCATAACTATATGTGTTACATGCTACAAGAAAGTATTAAAAATGACCTTTTCATATGGTTTGCTGCATCCAAAACCAAATATCAGAAGGTGCCCATGAGAATCTGTACAGGCAAAATGCTGTCCATCCTGTGAAAACTTACAGTCAAACACAGCTCCATGTCCTTGTCCTTCAATCTAGGAAACCCAGAAAGAAACAAGTTAGGACCAATTCCGCGCAAGTGCTTTTGCTATATAAACTTTTTTAATGTAGATAACATGTGACAATATAATCTTTCTGAAAAAAAAAATTTAAAACAAATTTTGTACTAAGCATATACATCAACTAATATTATCAGAAAATGAAGTTCACTCTAGATACTACTAACCTAGATAAAAAATCTTTAAAGATCTTCTAAGCATTACTTCTCTAAATGATCAAATGAAGGCTAATAAACCAATCCAAAGTGAAGTCTTTCTTTACTTCTTACGAGTGAGTGACAAGCAATTTCATAAACTTTTGTTTTAATATATAATAAAAGGATAATAATCTAGTAGGTAAATAATACAAGATTAACAAAGTTTGGTATTCATGAACTAAAATCAATACTTTTCTGGAATTTAAGGAGAGCTTTACTTCAACTCACTACTAAGATGACTGACCACCATGCAAAACTGGCCAATGCTGCCAAGTCTCAAGGGTATATATATGTAAACACTTGCAGCTACAGCTACCTTACTTCAAACAACCACAGATTTCAGGAAGGATGTTCTAACTGTATCATGTTACCTTAAATAGATTACTTTTAAACTGTTTTATTCCTCTTTTTAAACAGATTTAACATTATCAATTTATAGTTAAGTTAGTTATTGGGTTAACTCTGCAGTGAAAAGCTATGCATATTTGTTGTCTGGGCCTTTAACTTTCCAATAACTAAACTTTAAGACAAGTGTGTTCAGTGTTGGAAAAATCAATCATTCATTCAGTAATTACAAAAACAAATTCACATCAATGTCCAAATGAGTGACTGCTTGAAAAGTGACACTTCACTATTGCTGTACTACACATAAATGGGTGCCAATTAGCAAACATGGAAAAAATAAAGTTAATGGGATATTCAGGTACTGCTCAATAAGGTATGAATATGAATTTGTATTCCCTCATAACATTAAAAGGGAAAAAAATGTGTATTTTTTCCTTCCAACTGATCATTAAAACATGGGAACACAGACTCATCCACATGGTTCTTCCAGGAGCCACTTCTGCTGCGCCTGCACCTTTGTACCACTTTGCATCCCTGGCCTGAGGCCTCCAGTCACAGTAAAGCAGAGGCAGGTGGGGAGGGGGTAGCAAGAGCCCAAAGTTGGCAAGCCGAAGATCATACATCATGTGGACCTGACTACACCGAGAGCTTTTCTAGGGATACTTGCTAAGAAGAACGTTCGCCCAAGTGAGCAAACCTATCTAAGCAAAGCAAGCCAGACTTGGGTTTTTACCTGCAGTTTGAAGAGTCCTATACAATGATTCCTGACAAAATGCAACCTGCAACTGTGCCTGGAGAACAATTCAATGTCACATTAAAGTTTATTATGTATTCATGAAATACTGTTTCTGTTAGTAATTGACAACCCTGTGTCGTATGTCTAGAATTAGAGAATTAAGACTCTCTCAGCTGAGCAGCAAAGGTGAGGAGAACTCAGTAAACAAGGCCAATTTTTGATGTCTGACTGGAAATAAGATCATTATTGCCCATTGGAGACTTTTTTCAGATTATTCTTTGGCTTAGAAGTTGTTCACCTTATATTCTGCTTAAAGCCTAAATTAAGGTAGTTCTTTGTTTTGGTAAGTTAAATTCAGGATGTAATATTCTTACTGAGTTTTAAAGGATAGTTAAAGTAATGGATCTATCCTATGAATTTATGACCATGGAAAAATTATACAATATCCAATTTCTTTTTCCAATAACTTGAATACACACACATGCAGCTTTCAGAGACGGCTACTTAAGTACCTGTAGCTTGGTGATGGCTATTCGAAATGTTTGAGTGCATTTAATCTTAATAAACAACGTATTTTAAACTGTTAAGAAACTGTCCAGAATGAACATATTAAAAATTTTAAGGTTAAAAAAAAACCCCACACGTGAACAACATGGATTAGGATGGCCTTCAAAGGTCCAAGAACCACTCATCTATAGGCTGCTACTATACTGTCTCAAAAATTAATTACACTTTGAATTAGAGCTCAACATAAACTGTGAAGAGTAATTTCACAAAACCCATCTCACATATAAAGCCTTAACAATGTTAAAACTATTTTACACAATAATTCCTTCAGAATTTAACTCAAGGAAATAATCACGTACGAGGATATCTAGTGTTACTGCCATGCATGTTTTACAAACCATTTAAATAATCAATAATAGGAAATTACATAAGTTACTTTCTTCTGAGACAGGCTGAATTTATACTCAAAAATATATTTGTAAATTCTTTTAAGATATTTAAGTATTTCAAAAAAGGATTTTACATAAAATCAGATCACAAAAGTATGTGCGAGGATGCCAACTAATAATTGTGAAAAGAATGACACAATTAGAAAATCTTCAATGGATGCGAACATTTGTGGATAAAAAGTTAATGAGAGGCCAGGCGCAGTGGCTCACACCTGTAATCCTAGCACTCTGGGAGGCCGAGGAGGGTAGATCGTTTGAGCTCAGGAGTTCGAGACCAGCCTGAGCAAGAGCAAGACCCCATCTCTACTAAAAATAAAAAGAAATTAATTGGACAGCTAAAAATATATAGAAAAAATTAGCCGGGCATGGTGGCATATGCATGTAGTCCCAGCTACTCGGGAGGCTGAGGCAGGAGGATTGTTTGAGCCCAGGAGTTTGAGGTTGCTGTGAACTAGGCTGATGCCATGGCACCCTAGCCTGGGCAACAGAGTGAGACTCTTGTCTCAACAACAACAAAAAAAAAGTTAATGAGAAAGTTAATGAGTCTAAAAAGAGCTACTGAAAAGAATTAATAATTTAAAAGAGGGAAAATAATTACAGTGGAGAAATCCGGCAGAAGCCACCTTAACCAAATATTTAAAATTATCACTACCAAAAGTGGGGTAAATAAATATCACGTACCTCACAATATGATGGAGGACACATTATCATTTGTTTTACTACACCAAAAAAATGTGCAACAGAATCTACCGTCAAGAAATATCAGACAAGCCAGCGGCAGTGGCTTTACACATGTAATCCCAGCACTTTGGGAGGCCAAAGCAGGAGGACTGCTTGAGGCCAGGAGTTTGAGACCAGCCTGAGCAACACTGCAAGACCTGTCTCTACAAAATTCAAAAAAAATTAGTTGGGCTTGGTGAGAGCACCTATAGTCCCAGTTACTTGGGAGACTGAGGCCAGAGAATAGCCTGGGCCCAGGAGTTCTGAGATTAGAGTGAGCAGTTACAATGACCTAGGACTGCATCACAGCACTCCAGAGCCTGGACAACAGAGCAAGATCCCATTTTGTTAAAAAAAAAAAAAAAAGAAAAGAAAAAGAAAATATCTGACAAAACAGAAGAACATTCTGTGACATTACTTGCCTATGCTCACCAAAAGTTGATGAGCGACCAGATATGGTGGCTCACGCCTGTAATCCTAGCACTCTGGAAGGCTGAAGAGGAAAGATTGCTTGCGCTCAGGATTTTGAGACCAGCCTGAGCAAGAGAGAGACCCCGCTTCTATCAAAAATAGAAAAATTAGCCAGGCACCATGATGCATGCCTGTGCCTATAATCCCAACTACTCAGGGGGCTGAGACAGGAGGATCGCCTAAGCCCAGAAGTTTGAGGTTGCAGTGAGCTACCCTGATGTCACTGCACTCTACCCGGGGCAACAGAGCAAGACTTTGTCTTCAAAAAAAAAAAAAAAAAGTTGATGGACAACAAAGAAAACAATGCCTGAGTGCTGTTGACAATTAAAGAAAACTAGAGATATATAACCACTTAATGCAATGAATTAGCTTCAATTGGATCCTGGTCCAAGGAGCAAAATATACCAAATAAAGACATTACTGGGACAATTGACAAAATTTAAATATAGATCTGGAATAGACAGCACTATTTTATCAATGTTAAATTTGCTAAGAACTATAATTGTGGTTATGTAAGAGAAATTCTGAAAATGTACAATAGGATCCTAACTTGGTTCTAGAATATATATGTACCAAAAGAAAAATGGCTGGAAAAGCCCAATGATGTTTCATCTCTATATTAACCACCCAGGGATGTTTACTGAATAATATTCCATTACTGAATATTATTTTACTAATAATTATTTTTTATATTATCAAACTTTAATAAATTCAAATAGTGACAAAATTATTTGTATAATTACCATAATTTTGTCAATTTAAGTACGCAGCATACCAAAAGCTGAACAGCTAACTTCTGAAATACTTTCCCTCATATAAATCAGTTATACAAAAATGTCATTTATATATGTACACAGTTATCAGGTATTTATTAGGCTTTGAGTATCCTGATTTATAGAAATATAAACTGCCAAAACATGCAGATCAGTATCTGGCTAAACCTTATAATCCAAATACTCTAATGCAAACATGCATAAAGAGACACCTCACATCACTTACCATATTAAAATAATGTTTCATCTTGGTGCCTTTTGTAATATCCCATATAAATATGCTGCCATCATGTCCTGCAGATAACATAATTCTGGAATCAAAGGGATGTGTCTCCAAAACAAATACTTCATCAGCATGTCCCTTTATTCAACAAAGTCATAGCATTAAGGAGGCGTTACAAGTTACAAGTTGAAAATTTAAAAACACATACTATCATGGCATATAAGGGTTTTTAAAAATCTATTAATGACAATAATTTATACATTATTATATATAAAAATGTCTAGTCATTCAATGATTTAAATGAAAGAAACTTATTCAGGATATTAATTTCATAGCTTCAAAAATAAGACTGTAGTACAAAAAATCTGATTTGTCATATTGTATAGAAACCACCTACCGACAAGTTATGAAGAAGTTGTCCAGTATAAGAATTCCACACTTTGAGAACATGATCATTCACAGCTGTGACGACAATGCTATCATTCTGATTCCAAGCTATCATTGTTACTTTGGGTTTCATAAATCTTTCCTCTTCTGAAGATAAGTCCCTAACAAAAAAATACACGATGTGTATGTAAACTCATTTGGATGGTAGGCTATACAATGTATATATCGGATTACAGATACAAAAATAACTAAAGAAATCCAATTCATGTGCCTATTTTGTCAACTCTTTTGAGGGTTCATCACATCTGACCCACAACAGATTATCTAGAAACACATTAGGGAAAAACCTAAGGGGGAGAGGATAATTTAGAAGCAGTTCAGAGACTGAATAAGGGCAAATTTTAGGATACCACTGCTGCTTATGAAGGCAAAGCTTTTCTTCCTACCACTTTTCTATTATTCCCTTCTCCTGACGCCAATCCTATTGCTACCACTTACTTTCAACTGTTTCTTTCCAGAGAATGAAAAAAATTTTAGGAAAACAAAAAACATGATTCACCCTTCATATCCCCAATGTTTAGAAAAATACCTGACACACTCAAATTGTTGAACTATAAATAAGACTGTACTCATCTCTTTACATAACTTCTCCACACACTATTCCTATTGGCCCCTCGGCATGAATGGTCTTGGATACACATGCCTGCAATGTTTTGCCTGCTTTATAAAACTGATATGCAAAGTTTCTCTGTAAACTAAAGTAGTCAATAGTAAACAGAGGGTAGAGAAAGGCCTAATTGGTTCTGAAATCACAGAACACATTTCAAGAAATTATAAGCATCTAACATTTTAATTAACAGAAAACAGCTATATGGAATAAGTGATACATAACAGATACCTATGGAACATAGAAGAATAATTCTAATAAGATTGGTTGGAGATGGAGCAGGGGAGAGAATAATATTAACAGGAAAAATGGAATAAAGGCTAAGACTTCACTCTTCACTTTAAACTAAAAGGCTTTCCCAATTAATAACTCTGAATTTACTAACAGACATGTTGCATTTCATCAAGTTTATTAGCCTAGATTAGAACACTAAAACAAACATATCCGTCAATTCTTACACATAAAAGACTCTGCTTTTCAAGATTCAAAAATTAACATTTTTTTTTTTTTGAGACAAGGTCTCTCACTCTGTTACCCAGGCTAGAGTGCAGTGCTGTGATTAGAGCTCCCTGCAACCTCAAACTTCTGGCCTCAAGTGAGCCTCTTGCTTCAGCTTCCCAAGTAGCTGGGACTACAGTGTGCAACAACATATTCAGCAAATTTTTTGTATTTTTGCAGAGACAGAGTCTCACTATTTTGCTCAGGCTGGTCTCAAACTCCTGGCCCCAAGCAATCCTCCTGTCTCAGTCTCCCAAAGTGCTAGGATGCTAGAATTACACCATGTTCGGCCGAAAACAGTAAAACTCTAAATGAGAAAAGATTATTACCATCATGAATGAAATTACAGGAAAAGTTCCCTCTATGAATGGAGTATAACTAAGCAGTTTTTCAGTCTCATTTTTAAAACTCTTTGTTCATTCTGATGTTTCTTCTTATTTAGCCAAATATTTGTTCATAGGTGAATATGATTTCAAATTATCTTCACACCCATTCTCCTTATTTCAACTAATCAAGGACTGACAGTATTCATTTTCACACTGAGATGTAACATTTTTACATAATGATAAAGTTTTTTAAATTTGTTTATGAACAAGGGTTATCAACTTTCCAGTATATATTTAGTCTCATTCTCTACCACAGATAATTCTACAAAAATATTAAGATCAAATTTATTTTAAAAACTCCGTAAGAATTCTTTGAGCTACAGCAAAGAATATAAGTCAATTTCTATTACTGAAAACAAAATAGACATGACTCTCAAAAGACAAAATGTGAAACATTTCTCAGAAAAACTGATGTGAAAAAAGTATGAAGTTAAACTTTGAAATAAACTCTAAAGTAAAATTTATGACTTTAGGTTTCTATTACTTACAGTGTAACTAAAGCATTAACAGTATTTGTAATAGGCAAAAGAACACTTAACTGTCTATGTAAAACAGTGCACTAGACGCTTTCATCATATGATTTTAAATTCAAGTAGTTTCATTTCTCAGATAATGAAACAAATTAAGAAATATTAAATGATATTCTCAAAACTATATATAGCAATGAACAATGTAAGTGGTATCTGAGCCAAGGTCTGACTCCAAAATATGTGTTCGTTCTACTATCTATACCGCCTCCCGGTATACACAAACCAAAAAAGCAATGTATTTCAAATTTGCAATATTTATCTAGGAACGTGCTACTTATCTCAAAGAAGCTCAAAACTCGCTTCAAACTTTGGTGGGGTGGGCACTGAGAAACATGTCTTCAAAGCCATTTTACAAGCCAAAATTTTAGCATGCAAAATTCCCATGAGAGTTCAATTTTCTTTTGAAATCTTAACAATAAAGTGTGTTTCCTTACTTTATTCTCTGGTCTTAGCTCCAAAGTACCTTCTAAAAATTTCAAAAATCTTATCTATAGAAAAGTAAAATTTCCACACTTGATATATCTGAGTTAATTTTGTAATTTTTTTTAAGTATAGGTTTTAAATGGTACTCCTAAGGTAATGCTTTCAGCAACAATATTAATAAGTACATGTTTTTCTCTGCTACATAATTATATAAGGATAAATTCTTTTGGATATATAGGATTTAAGTACCTGTTTATCAATTGTGCAGTAGGTAGCTATTCACTTAGACCATAGCACTTCATAATAGGAATATAATCCCCTCTGCAAAATAACCAACGACAGAGAGAGAAAGAAAAACACAGAAACCAAGCATCTGTGATGCACTTATAACAATCTCAACTTACCCTGAGATTCTGGTAGCCATATCCAATAAAATGCTTCTCCATTCTAACTGCTCAAATCTCCAAATCCGTGCTGTTCCATCTCTGCTACCACTTAGGAACCTTTAAACATTCAGAAAAAGTTCTTATATTCACATACTTGTCACCAAAGTCTACAATTAAAATCACATGCAAAATAGTTTTTAATGTAGCTGTCCCTGAAGACAGGTGAATCTACAGGTGTAAATTCTAAAGACAAGTAGGTATTTAGGGCATATGTGGATGGAAAAATCTGGTTTGCTACAATTTACCCGGCCCTATGAAATGAAACACACTTCAAACTCAATTAATAGTTTTTCAAACAAACTGAACTTTGAGAAGACAGTGTAAAAAATCCCTGGAGAAGGGGAAAACAGGAAAAACTTTTAATGTTTGGGAAAATTAATAAAAGTTCCATTTAAACAACTTAATTCTTAATTTATAGTCTATCAACAAACTAAGGTGTCAAAAACTGCAGTTTAGGAAAGGTACAATGGGCATAAGGAATAAAAATATAATTTCAGTAATCATTTGTTGCAGTATACATCACAGTGGTTGATCATGTTTTTAAAGTAAAAACATTTCCTTTAAGAATTTTCATCATCTTAATTTTTTTAGTAAATCAGACATCTAGTCAAAGAAAAACTACTTTTGGTCATAGAAGCCTGCAGAAACTATAATTCTAAAAATATACATTTCATGTGTTTCCCCCTACCCCAGAGACTTTTCATTCAATTAATATATTTATTACTAAGTACCTGAAATATACAAAGTAACAGTGACTATAGCTAATAACAACATATTATTTTTAAATAATATAAAGAGTTGATTTTAAATGTTCTCACCACAAAAAAATAAGTATGTGAGGTGATGGGTACATTCATTAGTTTGATTTATTGATTCCAAAATGTAAACATATAACAAAACATCATTGTAACCCATACATATATATAATTCTTGTCAATTAAAAATGAAATTAAATATAAAGGGAAAATAACATATACAAAGTGACATGTTAGCCCTACTAATATGCAGCATTTTTATTTGCCTAAAAACACACAAACATACACTTACCGATCACCATTGTTACAAAATTGGATACTATCTACTTTATCCTAAAGGTGGGAAAAAACAAATACAAAAATTACCATCTTTACAAATTTACATGGTTTATAAATTTAAAACAAAAACAGTTTTAGTGCTAGAAGCACATTTGCTTTAACAAGCAAGACTTGCAGTTGGGTTGCATAGCTCTGTCAATCAGCACGTTTTGCAGTTTTAATTGCAAAGACTCTCAACTATGAGCCTAACAACTCTACTAAGATACAGCTCTCGATTTAAAGATAGGCAACACCCAGTAGGAAAAAAAAGCCTTGTTTCTAAAATTAAAGCTGTATTTATATACTTACATCTATTTAAAATGCCTTGTGTGAAAATGAAATGTGTGCAAAGTGATCAAAATATAAAGACCTTAAAGCAGCTGAAAACAGGCATTTTCATTTGATGATTATTTCTGTACAAAAAAAAATATGTTAAATGATTTGAATCTATGTTTATCAAATAACTTGTGGATATGCACTGGCTTCCCTAAAACTCCCTACGGAAAAAAAGATGACCTGACCCCTGACAAATATTCCAGAATACTGATAGTTATCTAGTTTACTATACATTAATAAAACAGCATTCTTATTTCATAAGCTTGGTTAGGATAAACAGGCCTGCCTGAAACTAACCCACCAACATCAACTGTCATAACCAAGATTTTAGACTTAAAGCTATTAAAAAAATAACAGCTATAAAATAGGAGCACTCTCAAGGTATTATTCTGAGTTGTGAGATTTCTCCCGTTTAAATGCATTCCTATGCTTAGGTTAAAATTAGAATAGAATTAACAAAAACCATATTGTACCTAGACATTTTCATTTTATAAATATACAAAAATCTCTTAACTTTAACATTTTAACTGAATTCAGCAAAAATTTAAAAGAACATCACAACCAACAACTTAGAAATGCAACTATGATTTAAAATTTTAAAATCTAATAAAACCACATCAAAAAAATATTTGAAAATTCATTTAACAGAAAATGAAAAATAAAATTAGAACAACAATTCCCCTTAGCAATAATAATGGGTAAAGTATTAAACAATCTACAAATTTTAAAATGTGGATGCTTACAGTGTGGCTTTCAAGTTCTGCGATTTTTTCAGGTGCTTCAAAACCCAGAAAGTACATTCTGATTACATGATCAGTACTACCTGTGGCTAAAAACATACCACCTGAAATAAAAATGTTAAGGTTTAAACATCCAGTTTACAACAAACATATGAACAAATCAAATTTCTATATTAAAACATAGAAAAAGATCCCTTATTCCAAAACTAAGTTTATCTCAAAAGATCAATTTTCTAACTTACTATATAAGGAGCTTATAAAACTATATTTGCAGCTTTAATAAAAAAATTAATTTAACCTGGTAATGTTCACAATCTCCCTCTGTATTATTAAGAAGTGGCAAGGTAAGTGTCACTTAAGTGTCAGTGCTCAAAAAAATACTTGAACAAAAGGGATTCTGCTTTCTAAAGAACTTTACATACCTAAGGCTAGCTATGGAAAAGAAAATACACTTGTTGAGGTTTTCAGATTTTTATGGTGGAAAAGTCTTTGACCTATGCTAAAAGAGAGAAAGGTTACCACACGAGTTCAGTGAAAAGAAAAAGCATGACAATAAAAAATGTCTGCAAAAAGAAACAAGGAGAAGGAATAATGTCACCAAGATATTACATGTGGAAAGCAAATTTAAACTACCAAAAATACGCAGTTTAGCCTGTTAATAGAAAATCAGTTTTGGAACATACACATGGGACACATGGCATAGAAATTGTTCATGTAGACATCTTAAGTCTCCTTTTTGTCAGCTATTTCTTACATCACTAACTCTGGTTACTGTTAGAAATCAGAGAAAGGCAGAATCAAAGACTGAAAGAAAAAGGCTAATTAAACGAACATGATACATTAAACCTAATGATAGGAACATCAGAAGTAATTTATCATCTATCTAATAAAGGTTCTTAGCAATAAAGTGGTCATTTAATAAATATCAAAATAAAACTAAGAAAAAAATTATTAAAGAAGTTCTTACCAACACTAAAAGAAGAACAAAGCATTTGAACGCCTGGCCTAGGCTTTTCAGTAAACTTCAGGGGACGTGGACTTTAAAAGAAGAAGATGTTGCTTTAAAATACATTAGTTTACCACATTAACACAGTTTACAATATTGGTTTTAATCTAGCATATTTAAATATTATAATCTTTTTTTTCCTTAAGAGATGGGTGACGTATTGCTATATTGTCCAGGCTAGACTCAAAGTCCTGGGCTCAAGGAATCCTCCTACCTCAGCTTCCCGAGTAGCAGGACCACCGGCATGCCATGCCTGACTATACCTTATTGCATACCAAATTATTTCCACATGTGCTATTATGTCTGAAGGGATTTTAGAAAACACTATCCAATCCCAATCTTTGTGCCAATCCTACTACACAGAAAACACAGGCCTACTAACCCCATTCTTTTGAGTGAGGTGACTAAAGCTCAGAGTCTAAGTGAATCTAACAACAAGGTTGCAGAGCAGGATACAGAATCACCAGTGAGTACAGCACCGTCCAACAGAAATGGAATGTAAGCCACATATGAAACTTTAAATAGTAGCCACATTTTTAAAAAGTATAAAGAGAAAATTAACTTTACTTCATTTAACCCAATATATCCAAAATACCATATAACATGTAAATATTAATAAAATTTTAAAGAGATACTTTAGTCTTTCTTTCATATTAAATCTTTGAAATTTTCCAGTGTGTATTTGACACTTATAATGCAACACAACTCAGTTTTCATCAAAAATACTTGATCTGTATTCAGATTTCCTAAAATTTAACTGCTGAAAATTTCATACACTCATGTTGTTCAAAACATACTTAAAAATTTTTTAATAACTAAATCAAGGATCGATTTTAAAATCTAAATTAACAATTCAGTTTCTCAATTGCACTAGCCATATCTGAAGTGCTCAATAGTCACGTTGCTAGTGGCTGCCCACACTGGACAGCACAGGTCTATAATTCAGGTCTCATGATTCTCAAATGTTCCTGCCTGAATTTCCAATTATATTCCTAACAGTGCATTTTCAACATTTTAAAAAATGTCTCACTTTGATTTCACAAAGCTGTGCTAAGATAGAAAATCTATACTTCTTTTACATATCCAACTATCTAAATAATAAATTGTAAACAGTCAATAGTCAACATACCACATATGCTGTATGTAATAAAAATTAAGTTCAAAAATAAAAAGGAAACCACAACACATGTCTTTTTAATCAAACCTCATTTCATTAGACTAAATCCTAACTACATTAAAGAAGAAAACTTGTTACATAATTAAAGTCACTTACCTAAATTTCAGGGATTCTAAATCCCACTGCCAAAAGCAAACTGTCCCATCAGCACCAGTGGAAACCATGTATCTCTGAGAGCCTTTGGCCATTGGGCTAAACTAAAAAATAATAATACAGACAATTCAGTATCTAGAGCTTCTACTTAAGTGATAGTTTAACAGTTTTAGTTTTCCAAAGTTAACTTTAATTGACACTATAAGGAAATAAAACATAAGAAATCCAAAATATAGATACTATCATAGTGAAAAATCATAACTCTCTATGTTAATTTATACGTAATATGATCTCAATAAGACTATTTTCAGAACAAGATTAGCCAGAAAACCTTTCACAAAGCAAAGATCTAGGCCTATTAGATATTAAAGCACATCATAGAGCCTTAACTATTAAAACTATCAAGAAAAGGTACACTGACAGAATGACCAATGGAAAAAATATAAACTCTAAAAATGGACCCTATTACAAGACTTAAGTAGGATAAAGACATTATCTCAAATCTGTTGGGGAAACAATGGATCACTGCATAAATGGTACTGCAACAACTATGCATGTGGGGGAAAGATAAATCCATTCTTCAGGATAAATTCCAAATGGATCAGTGATTTAAATATTTAAAAAACAAAACCATAAAAGTAGTATAAAAATATAAGAATAATATTGTAACTTCAGAATAGGGCTATCATTTCTGTTTAATAATCTACCAAGTGTGCTAAACAAACAAGGTAGAGAAAGGAAGACTAATCAGGTTCATAGACATCCAGGAAGGCTTAAAAGATGGATAGGAAACTATAAGGAATGTAAGAAAAACACACTAAGCAAAGGAATAATGTGAGCGTAAGTTCAAAAGTGAGGGGGAGGCCGGGCACGGTGGCTCACGCCTGTAATCCTAGCTCTCTGGGAGGCCGAGGTGGGCGGATCATTCTGAGCTCAGGAGTTCGAGACCAGCCTGAGCAAGAGTGAGACCCCACCTCTACCAAAAAATA